>JANHFL010009392.1:31417-47001 GCA_032468155.1 Oxyrhabdium leporinum | reverse complement strand
GATTCTGGAACCCTTAAGACCTGGGTCTGTTCCCAAGCCTAGTGTTAGCGTGTTTGTAGAGCCTCTGTCATAGTTTTTTTTTTGGTTATGATTGTATTTTACTCCAGGCTACTGTGCTTTGCTGTCATAATTTTAATTGTTTTGATTATATATTTTAATGTTTTATGCCCAGAATCTTTTGGAGTTGGTAGCCAATCACCATATTATTTTTCTAACTTTTATTTTTGCCTGAAATGAGCACTGGCACCTATAATAATAATAAAGATGGTGGTAGCACTTAAGTACGTCAGCCTACTAAAGTACCTTCTCCAAGGAACAGGTATTTGAAATTTGAAACATAGATTGGTTACATTTAAAGTCATGATTATTTTTTTTTAAAAAAGAACCTGGCAGATTTGATTCTGATTATAACTTGCCCTCTAAAAAGGAACCACTGATACTTCTGGCAAGCAAGAACCCATCATTTTTCAGTAGACTTTTATCAACCAGATAGGAAAAAGTTCTATCGCATAACTAGCCATGTTCATCTTCAATATGATTCTGTATAGGCTGTTGCCTTAATGATCTTCACTCCACAAGGAAGCAATGTTTATAGCAGTTCTTAAAGGGCCAATGTAGTGCATCTATATCTACAACTGTAGTGGCAGACACCTCTTCCTTCTAGTCATGTTTGTCTTAAAGATAAGGAAGATAATATATAATTCAATTAAATGCAGCTATGACATCATTTTTTACTTTTTCCAAATAGGATATCTCTTCCAAATTTCATATGAATGAAATTAGGCTTTTTAAAAACTGAAACACAAGCTTCCATGATTTCCTAATTAAAGAGAATTTGGAAGACAGTGGCATTAAAGCATTAAATCAAAATAAAACCAATTGATAAAAAAGTTTGTTCTTAAGCTAAATTTAAATTTAAAAAGTTAAGCTACTGTTCAAAGTCTAATTAAGAGAGTAAAATCATGATTGTAACTATTATACATTTGTGCATTAGTTATCCTGTTTTTATTCCTAAAAAATACACACACAAATCCATACACAGTTTAAAAAAAGTTAATTCTAAAAAGTACAATTAAAATAGAAAAACATAAAAAGATCCTTAAAAAATCCATCAATCAGGAAGATATCTTATTTTAATATTATTGAATAGATTTTTGAAAACAATAATTTCAACAAATTATTAATCCAGAAAAACAAATGGCAAATGGCAAAGGCAAATTCAGCAACACAGAGAACATATAAAGTGCATATATCTGCCACTTTTTTTTACAATATTGAATGTCTTATGACATCTTACAAAATATTACTAATTGTTAAAAGAAAAAGTGGCAAAACAAAACCAATGAGATTCTTATTTATTTTCGTGGTTAAATGTCATTATAAGTTTGTTTCTTAAGAAATAAGCTCTGTAACAGACAGCTTGAAACTGGATTTAACTCTACAAAAATTCTGTAGGCAACTATCCAATTTCTAAATTTTGTATGTAAGAGTAGCTTCCAAAAAAAAACAATAAAAGAAAGTGGAAGTATAAATGCAGCACGAACAAAATAATGGATACACTGTTTGAATTAAGCTTTGTAAATTGTAATTTACATCGGGTCAGCGTTGACTCCTAGCAACCATATAGATATTTTCATGAAACTTTGTATATTATGCCATCACTTTTCACATCTGAAATATTTCATATTTCAGTATCACGTAATTGTCTAATACCAGTACATTAGCTTATTACTAGAGTTCCAATGTGCTGTCCAGAGGTACTGCCAACATCTCTCTTCCTATCTGTTTATATTGTTTAATTAAAAATGGAAAACTGGTATAAAACAGTGCTCAAACCATCATAGTTGTTTCCATTCTTTGTTTCCAAGAATGCCTTTGAATCCTAAATGAGTCTTTTATGCTTTCTTAGAAAGTGAAAATTATGGATGCTTGGCAATACGTTCAATCAGAAACAAGACAAAAGTAAGTGGGTATAATAAGAAACATTCTGTGGAAATGAAAGGGACAAGAGGAAGAGGCAAATAACATTCTATTAGACTAGTGCTTTATTATGTTCCCCATGAGTGCCATTTTGTGTGGGCATATATTCTCAAAACGCCCAATGTGTCCACCAGCCTAAATAGGTTGGGGTCTTGTGTTTGTTTGTTTTTTAAATTCCTTTCTCTTTTCTTATTCCACCTTCTATTTTGTGTTTTTGATTATGTGCCATCAAGTTGACTCTTAGTGAGCACATATTTTCCATGCCAACCTGTCCCTAACCTGATCTCCAGATCCTCCAACAATGTAGTCATCACACTAGAATTGAATTTATCCAGCTTGCTGCTGGTTGTCCTTTTCTTCTCTACTTCCACTATTCCCAATCCTGGAACCTTCTCCAGAGACTTAGGTGTCTAAAGTAAGACAATTTAAGCCTGGCAATTTGTGCCTTGAGTGAGAACTCTCGGTTGATTTGTCTGATGATTTTCTAATCAATACGTCAAATTGTATTATAATAGGATTAAATTATAACATATAATTTTAGTAATCTTATTCATTTGAATTTACCCAGGTTTTAATTCTTCTCCAGAATCCAAGCTTAGAATCATAGAGTTGGAAGAGACCATTTATGCCATAGGTCCATTTCCTGCTCAGTGCAGGAATCCAAATTAAAGCATTTGAGGTGGCCCAGACAATGCTGAATGAAGAGGAGCTACCTACTTCTATGGTTAATTAGATGCATGCTCAAACAGCTCTTATTATAAATAGGGAAGTTTTTCTCTAAAATTCAGTCTGTCTTTCTATAACTTAATCCACTGTTTTGTGTCTATATTTTTGAACAATGGAGTGGTCTTAACCTCCTTCTGTGTGATATCTTCTTAGATAGTTGAGGAGTGCCATCATGACCTCTCTCAGTCTTCTTACTGGTCTAGCAGGTAGCATCTAAAAAAATACATTTGCTATTGTGCTACCCTGGTTATGGAGTACAATGTAATCTTCTTTAAATGGACCAACTGTTAAACGGACCAGTCTGTTACTCTTCAATGTCTATCAAATTTGAAAATGAGCCATTCTATGAATTATGTCCTTTGGGTAATGAGGTCATTATAAAAGTAATGCATATGCATCAAATGATATAATTTGCATATGCAAATAACATTTTGTGCCATTTGTATAGTGTCACTATCTAGTAATATATTATATATCAGCATGATTATAGCAAAATATGCTTAACTTTAATATGTTAAAATATGTTAAAATATGCTTAACTATTTGATCCAGACTATCTTAGATGCAGTAGATTACTGCATTCTTTCAGGAAGATCTCTGGGTGGAGATTTGGTCAACGATATCCAAACGCTAATAAATTGGGATCCATTAAAAGTTTCACTGTACGCTCTTCAAGAAAAACAAAAACTCTTGGGCCATGGATTTAGTTTGGCATAAAATGAAATAAACTCCAGCCCATTAAAACAGCTAGCCTCCTGGGGAGTTTTCCACAGAAACTCAACCTGTTAAGCACAAGGATGTCATTTGGGGATGTTATATATTATTTTGGGTTACCTTTTTATGTTGAATGAATGCTTTTAATTATGACTTTATAGTAGGTTATCTGTCAGGAATCGTTCTCAAAATTATATATTTTACATATAAATATTTACAAACATATAGGCAAGCATGATTATATATTTCACACACACATATATGTATAGGATATGTTTTTGGAAGTAATATCTTTAGCAAAGGGTCATCTATTTGGGTTTCCCATGTTACTGACAAGATGCATCATCTCATTTTCTTCAAGCATTGTCTGATAAGGACCACATCTTACTTAAAAGTATCCCTGAGTATAGGGCATATATTTGAATAACCAGGACAGTGAGATGTGTCACCAAGCCAACCACAAGTGTTGTGTATACTCTCTGTTCTGTGAAATATAAAAAGGAGGCAACCCACCTCCATGAACTTTGAACTTTGTCATCCCTGGGAAAAGTTACTATGCAGCTCCAAGGCAATTCCTTCACTGCCTTTTTAGATGGATTCCTGGAAAACCAGAGGAAGGTGGTTTGATGTACCTTTTTCTCTTTCTCTGTAACTGTTTTAATATTCATTAATGTTTTTTTGGCATTTGGCATCTGCTTGGAGCCTATTGTCTTTCAATATTAAGAGCCGATTAGCTATGGCTGGTCACCAATGAAGTCAAATCAGCTAATAAAGAAAGGATGAACTTGATCAGTTGTGCCAAGTAGTCACTAGTCACTAAAGAGCTTTGTTATCTGGAACTAAACAAAAAATAAAATAGTTGCAAGTAGATTTTAACTTCATCATTCCTAAAAGGGTTGAATCTCAGTTAGAAATACACTGATGTATACTAAATGACTACATAAGAGTGATATGTTATTCAATATCTTTAAACAAACTGTACAATAAAGCCTCAGGATAATGATCAATTTGAACCAATGACAAGTCTTTAGGCTATTGTTGCCTAAATATTTGTCATCTGTAACTGATGACAAATATGTCATTCTTTATTTGATTTCTCTGAAGTATCCTACTATTTTTTCACATAAACATATATACCTCACCTTTTCCCTTTTCATGAACATTATTTTTGTGATTTCTTAGCCTCGGGGTCCTGTAAACACTAATAAATCCATTATGATGTAAGCATGTGAGGATCAAATGTTTATGCTACGATACATTGATTTATTCTTAATATGCCACAAAATTACTTTTACTTCCACTGCCACAGTCTAGGACAGCTCCCTTTTTAGAAACCATTCTATTTTTTTACTTCCAAAACATTGAATTGGGCTACCCAAATAGAAACTTCTCCATAGTACACGAACTGTGTCTCTAAGCAACTGATTGACTGAATTTTCTTTGGAATGTCTCCTTACTTTACCAGGGGACATCTAAGAATCTTTCACGAAATGCAAGGGGAGTTCCTTTTCCCACACCAGCGAGGATATTTTTTTCAGCCATTGGCAGCAACAATGGGTTCATTAAGTAACTTACTTGAATGAAAAGAAATTCAAGATCCATTTGATGAGGAAGCCCCCCCGCCCTGTTTTTGCAAAAGCCGGCCTTAGTAGGTCTGGGGAGGATTTGCTGAGTGAGAAGCAGTAACCCGCCATGCCAGTGAACTGAAGAAATAATCTTTTGGAAAAGCATCATCTGGTCCTAAGTAAATGCCCACCACCACCCAACAAATTATGTGGGATGTGTGGGAAGGCAGCAGCACCACACGGTGGTGGTTGTGGCTGCCTGGAACCCTGAAAGTTAAGGACCCTCTTGGGACTCTTAGCTCCCTGGGCTGGGAGAGGGTGGAACTACTTCCCTCCCTCCCCCGCTTGCGCTGCCTCCTGCAGCTGGCCCTCTCTCTCAAGTGTTGCTCCAATAAGCAATAATTAGGTCCTAAGCTAATAATGTGTCAGCTGATCTTATGGGAGGGAAGATAGGGAGGAGAGAGAGAGGGGGGGGGGAGGGCTAGGCTAGACCAGAACAAGTCTCCATGGAAACGCTCCCCTCACACGCCCCTCCCCCTTCCCCCACCTGGCTGTGGCGGAGAGGATGTGGAGATGCCTCCTCCTCCTCCTCCTTCCTCCCCAGCGCCACCTTGCCGTCCGCAGCTCAGACTAGCCTCGCCTTCGCGGCGCTCTCTAACCTGCAGCCGCCCGCCTGCAGCATGCGCATTGCCCAGCATCCCTAAATGGGACAATTCTGTCCGTCACGTTGCCGCTCAGCCGTCTCCACAGAAACTTTTGTCCGGCTGACCAATCAGAGGAGAGCGGGCGACGAGCGGGGAGGGGGCCAGAGAGCAAGACGGGGGTTTGGCAAGGAGCTTTTGCTCGCGCTCAGCTTGCGTTGCCGGCTGTCAGTCCCGGTTCTTGCGCCGCGAGACCTACCAGTAGAACCACTGAACGAAGAGAGCGGCTGGCGGGGTGGAAGGCGGGGGGGAGAGAGGCGAGCGGGAGGAGAGAGCGGGAGAGCAGAGGGGGGAGGGAAGGAGGAGGCTGGGGAGGCGGGCGGGTACTGGCCGTTTTTGCAAGTGCCTTCCTGGGACAAGGCAGAGGCGCGGCGCGGCGCGCGCAAGGTGCCAGGCCAGCCATTTCTCTCAGGGTGCCGCTGCCTTTCGGATGGAGGAAGAGGCACCGAGGGAGAAGGTGACGGGACAGGAAAAGCCATTATGAGACTTCCTCTTAGCCCCACGAGCTGGAGGAGAGTCTGAAAGAACTGGGCTGAGTAGCGGCCAGAGAGAAGAAGCAGGACTGGACCGGTCCAAAAGCCATGAGAGAGAAGGCGCACGGAGCGAGACAGAGTGGGAGTGTGTCTAGGCTCGCGCGGCGGAGAGGAGGAGGAGGAGGTGGTGGTGGTGGTGGTGGAGGAGGAAGATGGGAACTCCCTTTCCCGGGCCGCGAATAGGTGTTGAATGGAGCAGCTGCCGTCTTCCTTCGCCTGCTTGGAGGGTCGTTGTGCGGCACTAGCCATTTGGCTTCAGAGGAGGAGAAGGAGGAGGAGGAGGAGGGAAGTGTCGGTGGCCTGCCCCAAAGACATCTGGAATCTCAAGCGAGAGCTGGAGCGACGGCAAAGGAAGAGACAATAATAGGGCCGCTTGGTGGAGGGGAGGCAGCAGGGATGGCGGTTCTGCTTAAGCATCCGGACGCCAAACTTCCTCGAACGCCCTGAAGCTGAGGGAGATCTCAGGATAGCCTAGACTGGGCGAGTCCTCCATAAGCGAGTGCCGTCGTTGCAAACGCAGCCCGACCGCCAGCCACCACTCATTGGCCAGTAGCCTCCTCAGATTGAACTCGGCAGCTTTCAGTCTCACACCAAATTTGATGTTTTCAGATTAAGGGAGGGAAATACTTCGGTGAGATTAAAAAAACAACCCGAGCCAGATTTAAAAAGTGGCCTGCGGTGTCGATGTTTCTCACCCCAACGTGCCCTGTATCTCGTCAGCTGGAAAGAACTTTCTATCCCACCAAGAGCTTCACACTCAAAATGCAGACATTTAGGGTGAAATAAAAGGGGGCAGTAAGGCCAGGCTGCCCTTCAGCATTTTCCTCCATCCTGCACAACCAGCCTGCCTCTGAAGAAACGGAGTCCTCCAGGATAGACGCAGGAAGACAGCCGAGGGTTGGCTGACTGGGGTGGAGGGTGGGCTTTACTCTCTCCCCCCACCCCCAACCTGCACCATCCGGGCTGAAGCTGATGCCCAGGAGAGAAGAATCCGACTCCATGATATTATTATTATTAGCATTTTGGCTTCGAACCTTTTGGCTTCGATCTACTCAGGGGCCATGTCTTCAGTGCCATAGAGGCACAATCCTCTGGGGAAGAGACGCTGCTGGAGACGCTGGGATAGTCCTGCCTGGCACAACATTGAAGGGACATTCACGTACCGGAGACGGGGAAGAGAAGGCAACCCTGCCAGATTTGCTCGTCTGGATTGTATGAGGAGGGGGACAGCAAGTTGGGGGATGATCGGGCCCCGGGGCGGGCCACTCTTGAACTGATCGCCAAGCCTACAGAAAGCAACCCCCTCTACGGGGACGGAGCGATTGCCGGGGACCTCCTCCTCATCTCTCGCTGGATCTTGGCGTTGGAGCTCTCTTTTTCCATGAGCCCGGGGTGAACAGGTGCCCCGGAGGTGTGGGGGATCCGTCCCCGGGTCCGCTTGGGCTGTACGTGTCTCTCAGGGCGGATTATGGAGAGCGGTGACCGGGACATGTATCGCCAGTTTCAGGACTGGTGCCTCAGGACTTACGGGGACTCGGGCAAAACCAAGACGGTGACCCGTAAAAAATACGAGCGGATTGTCCAGCTCCTGAACGGCTCCGAGACGAGCTCCACGGATAATGCCAAATTTAAATTCTGGGTCAAATCCAAAGGCTTCCAACTCGGCAGTCCGGACGAGGTCAGTGGTGGTGGTGGTGCTGCTGGTGGCGGAGGGATGCAAGTGCTGTACGTGCCGGTCAAGACCACGGTTAGTAGAGAAATTGTCTGCCTTGTTATTTAGCCACATCGGGGAGGAAGAGTAGGGAGCCGCTGCCGCCACATAGCTGCCACCTCCACCCCCGAGTTGGCTCAGGCTGCTCTCTCTCCTCCCTCCTCCTTTCTGAAATCTCTTCCTCACCACCCCTCCCGCTCATGTTGCGTTTGCCTGGCACCTTTTCCGCTGCTAAGGGCTTTGTGATTCTTCCTTGCTTTTACGTTGTAAGTGCACAAAACACACCCCTCTACGAAGTCTCTCCGGCTCCTTTCTTCTTAACGGGGGTGAGTGGGGGTGGGGAGCGGGAGGAGGAGCGGAACGAGGGAAAGGGAAATCTTATTTCGTCCCCTAAACTAAAACGGATGGGTTTGTATGTGTGTGTGTGTTGGCGAGTCCTGTAGCTGCGCACTACCCATAAAGACTATTTCCGATCGACAGAACACAGTAGATTCTGATTAGCACCATCTCAAACGGTCGGGTGATTTGGGGTTTCCCTAGCATATCAGCTCTCCCTTTTCATTGTTAGCTCTTATCCCCTGAGCGGTAGGATCGTGCCTGGCTGGTTGCCTGTAGAAGCGGAGGGCAGGCTAATCAACAAAAGAGCCATAGGCTCGCACAGGACCGGATGGGAATTGGTCTGTCGTGCGCTCGGTCTCAGTTGAGCCAGCCCAGAAATGTTGGGAGCCTTGCAGAGGTGGAGGGCGTACTCTAGGAGCACCGGGGCTAAGATGCTGGGCTGTGGCGGTTGCAAAAAGCATCGTTTCCTATTTCAGAAGATGGAAATTGTTGGTTACAAGTAGGTTGATATTCTCCTTTCGGTATTTCTTGCTTTCTGAGCTCTATCCTGGCCTTCTTTTACTCCAACGTGCACACTTCTACACTTTTGATATTAGGATCTGGGTTTTGTTTAGAGCAATTTTAAGTTGGGCAAGGATTTGGGGTTCTTTTTCCTGATTGACAGGGGAAAAAGGTTTTTAAATGAGGCATTAAATTGTGGTGGGTGTATGCAGAAGAAAATGCCAGAACCCCATGCCTCTGTAATAGTAGATCATGTGTATATGATCAGTATGTGTGTATATATGTATCTATGTGATTTACAAAACAGTAGAAGTATATTAAATGATTTAAAGTGAATAGACTATAGATTATTTAAGGCACTGTTTGTTTTTGGTTTATCTGAGGCTTAAAGCTATTTACTGCCATGTAATATGAAAGTTTTGTGGATCTGGGGCAATTCATCAAAATTATTTTCTATAAACTCATTAGATTATATCCAGTATTATAATAGTTACATTCACTACAAACCTTTGAAAAGCCTTTAGTATCATAAAATACAGTTTCCTATGGTCTTTTTAGATAAAGGTTTATAGATGTCATCTTATTTCTCAAAATGACTCAAAATGGAGCATAAAATTCATTTTGACAAAAGAAACAACTCAGTGAGAGGAAAGAAGAATCAATTTTCCTTTTTACAATATAGCAATGTTAACAAAATTAGTATTTTTGGCTTTATGTGTATTAATCTGTTTCAAGTATGCTGCTTTACAAGTTTGAATAACTTAATTCTTTTGGATTC
The DNA here is from genome assembly GCA_032468155.1 of Oxyrhabdium leporinum. Lineage (NCBI taxonomy): Eukaryota > Metazoa > Chordata > Lepidosauria > Squamata > Cyclocoridae > Oxyrhabdium > Oxyrhabdium leporinum. The sequence continues at coordinate 37,453 of JANHFL010009392.1, read as the reverse complement.
TGTTTCCAATCACTTAATTTTTTTCTTGGTATACTGCATTAATCTAAACATTTTACTTATTTGCTTGAATTAACAAAGCAACAACTCTAAGATACATTTTTACATAATCTTCTAAATGTTGTACTGTGATCCTTTGCATGTCTATTTAAAGTTCAGTGGAGTTTCCCCTTATGTAAGGGTAAATACATAGGATAGTATCCACAGTCTTGGAAAGTGATCAGCACATTAAAAATTCATAATAATTGTCATAATGATTTAGTGTTACAGTACATTCAGTGACCACCATGCAACGAGGAACTTGGTTGACATGTTCTCTGAATTATCTCCAGATTGCGTTAGTTTTTACTATGGCATATCATTCCTTGACCAGATAAAATCTTCAATTTTGAAAATTGGATCCAGGCTCAAAGCAGAGGCATTTAAATCAATGAAATACGCAAGCTGGAGAAGCTTCATTTTACACAGTGCCAATCATGCTTTTTACTAACCCAGGCCAGTATTTGTGGCTCTATCTGCAGAGGACACAGAAGTGGCATCTGAATTAGACTACTGTAATTAGCTGCAAGTGAAATCTACTTAGTCATTGGCCCAGAAATTTCAGCATGTGAAAATTGCAGCTAAGATTTTATGCACTAGTTAGAATATGTAACTTCTGTACAGTAGCAGATATACTAGCTACTAGAACATTTCTGGGTCCAATTCAAAGTGCTGGTTCTCACTTTTGAGCCTTAAGTGGTTGGAACTTGGATCCTCCCAAATATGCTTTTACTAGTGAGAGCTTGATTATATTGAAAAGTCAGGAACAGAGGTCCTTGCTCTGTTCTGAAGGCTGCTGATTAACTTAAGGAAGAAGACCTTTTCCATATTGTTTCCATGCTCATTGATCCACCTGCCAGTTTTCAAGAAATCTTATACATTTATTTTTCCAAGCACATCCCAAAATGATCTTTATTCTTTGATCTGATATCTAACTGTATTGCTCATAATTTGCTTTGTTTCAGTATGTTTAGTTTTATTATTATTTTACTAGGAGGATTTTGACCTGAATGGGTGACTTTAAAATGAACAAAGTTTAATAGATTTCAAATAATTTACCTTAAGTATTGCTAAAACTAAATATATCTTCTAAGATATATTTTACTGAATCAGTTTCTGTAATGTGGACGATTATTTACAGAGATACTACTGAACACCCCCAGCCCCCACCTCTATCAACCTCTCTAGGCGCAAAATCTGGTCAAGGACAACATTACCCTTTAGTCTCCTTCAGTCTTCCAGACCAAGATAGAAGAAAAAGAGTTAAAACAGTTTCTTTTAGATTTAAATAAAATTCATTAACGTCCCATGGATACTGAGGACACATTTTGACCCCACTTGAAGAAAAAGCAGGGTATATTGCTGTTTATTGATGGTTGACTTCAGAGAGAATTTCAAATTTTTTTCTCTCTCCTGCCCCCCTTCAACTTAATACACTAGCACCATGGACAGATGTTCTAGTCTGTTTAGCAATTTATCACCTCATTCATTCCAGCAAGCTATAGTGGTCATAAGAAGAATTTAATCATCTATATGTGCAGTACTTCGTAATTGTTGATTGTTGCATTGTTATTACTGTAACTTTTACTAATATTTACGGTGCAGACAGAGTGTAACTTCAAGCCCAGTTTAATAAAAAAAACTTTTTTTTACAACTTGAAATGCCATAAAATTTTAAATATAAAATTAATCACCAAGGATAATTATTACTTGGGCATTTCCAGTAATTTTAACATGTGTATACATAGTTCACCATTTCAACAAAATTTTAAAAAGTTAAATTTGTCCAGAATTATTTTCTCCTTGAAGCTTTTAACATGTGTGTCTATGCTTTGCTATCAACCAGAGTCCTTTGCTTCTAAAGGTTCTGTAATCCACTACTGCTGGTAATTAGACATCATTACTGCTGCATTAAAGGCAAGGAGAGAAGAGGACAGGCTGGGGCTAATAAACTACTTGTTTCCAATGAAAGAACAAGACACCAGTAGCAGGGGGGAGTTTGCACCAGGACAGACTAGACACACAGCAATGACTTCGTTGAAGCAAGAATAAGTAGTTGTTTTACATTAGCAGGATTTTAATCTTCCTGTTGATTTCATGGGCAGTGAATAAAACTAAGCTTAGTCAAAGTTATCCTCTTATTTGATTGTTGTATGCCTAGTGAAAATCTGAGGGTCACCACATTCAGTTTTATTAATATGCATAGGAAGGGAGTATTTAGCATGTTGATGTCAGGATTAATTCATTCTAATATCTTAGTCTTCTAAGAGCAATAGGAGTTAATCTGTCTTCAAGTCTTCACATCACTCTGTGGTATAGGAAATGCACTCTTGGTCACCAGGCAACAACATCCTGCAATACAGCCATTTTAGGTCTACAGTGGGCCAACACACAGTGGAGTATTTATATGTACAGCTTAGTGAACAATATGCCTCTGCCACTTCTCCCTCTGTTACTGTTTTTTTTGTTAGCAACTCCCTTTTGTTAAGCTCAAGCTGCACTTTATTGAAAGGATAGAGTGAAAGGATACCTAACAAGAGGTTTTACATAAAACTGTTAGGTGAGAAAAAAATGTCAAATGAAAGACAATAATTACTATGAAGATACTACTTAGCTGAGCCAGTGATTCTGGAGTCAGTGCCTGAAACTGTAGTTTCTTTGAGATTATGAAATATATATTTTTTTGTTTGAAAGTAAAATTGCAAAGATTAAATAATTAATCGTGTACTAGTTGAAATAATTTCTACCAATTTGAAAACAAATGTTTATTTAAATAATGAGGCTACAATTAATATTATATTTTACTTCATATACATAGTGATGTCAAGTTTAATAGCTGCTGGATAGAAAGACATGTACACTGCCACATTTGTGTGATGCATATGCTTGGATTCTTATCACTGATTCAGTAATGAACTTTGCTACAGATCAGTACTTTAGTTCTCAGCGTAGAGATTTGGGAATGTAGCTTTGTATTATACTTCAAAAAAGAAAAAAAGTGACATTACCTGTTCGGTGTATGACAAATGGCATGCTCTTGATTTGTTGCATCATAGTACAAATGCTTAAGGCAGAGTATATGTACTTGTGCCACTAAAGTTAGGCATGTTTTTATACTGGAGTTTCAATGATACTGTGATGCTACTACAGACACATAGACAAATTATTAAAACTGGATTGAAAGTCATGCTCATTTTTATTTAATAATTTATGATAGTGTGAAAGTATGTATCATTAAACCCTTCTCTTTATCTTACACTATAAATTTAAAGAGTTTAAATGAAATGTATTTTGGAAAAACTGAATTCTACAAGATAATTAATAAGCCGCTTTGTCATATGATGCATAGTTCATGCTATAAAAAGCAGAGCAATATAATTAGGCAAATTTTATTGGAGATTTGTAACTCTGTATCTTTGAGTTCACATGTTTATCCTACAGTAGCTCAAACAGTGAACACGATTATTGTATCCACTAGATTGTTAACCAGTTGTAATTTCAGTTAGGCCATGTATATACTATATTTTTATTTTACATTTTCCTTGAATAGTAATTCAGTAATAAAACTCATGTTTTGCATTCAGAAGTTCCAGTTCAGTCTCTAATGTTTTGAAATAGTTCTGGGAAATAGTTCTGCGTTTTGTCTGAAACCTAGCTGTTGCTATTCGGTATACCTGATGCTAAAATACATGAATGTTCTGATTTAATGAAAAGGCAGTTTCCTAATAATTATCATTATTGTGTCCTGATTATTTTTAATTATTAGTGTATAATAATAAAACTCTTTTATGCTGAATGCTTTAATATATGTGTATTCTCCAGGATAAAATCTGGGTCGGTCACTGGGAGCACAGGTTTTGTCTTCTGAGCTTTCAGACTTGTGCTGGAACCCATCTTCAGGGAAGTTCTCTCTAGCAGTGTGTGTGCTATTCTGTGTGTGGTATTTATATGGTGCCTGTTGTATGTGTGTTTTTAGATGCTGATTGGGCTGTGTTGATGGCTAGCGTTTAAGTCGTTGGCTGAGAAGAGGCCTGTTTCCCAGGCTTCAATCACTTCCCTGGATGTTTTTGTTCCTGCTCGTCCAACAATCTCTTGAATGTGTGTCCTTGTTCATTGCGGTTTGAGGCTACCAATGAGTAGCCTCCTCGTCTGACCTCTCATTTGTATTCTTGCAATCTGGTGGTTAGCTTCCTTCCCATCTGTCCTACATAGTTACAGGGACAATACATACAGGGGATTTGGTAGATTACATTGGAAGTATCTCCCACCTCCAAGCAATTTTACAACTCATAGTTTGTTCTTGTATGCGGTGTGCGATGCCCACTTGCAGATCTCAAAAGCTGCATTGTACAGCTTCTGAAATATTTTTGATATGTGGCAGGATGTGCCATGTCCCTGAAGATGGGCTCCAGCATGAGTTTGAAAGCTTGGAAGACAAAACCTCTGGTCCCGATAATCAATCCAGATTGGATCCTACAGCATTGTCCTGGGACACGTATATTCGCCTTCACTCATATGTATTCTCCCACTGATTTCAGAGAAAAATCATAATATAGGTACTTGGTTATATTTTGTACCCAGTCTTCCCCTATTTTTTTAAAAAATATATTTAGAACTCTTGTAGATTCTGATATAGTTATTACATTGATATTTTTTAATGTAACTCAGCTAGATTTCCAGGATGTCCCAAAGGGTGCTTTTCCAAAAGGCAACTGAACTTTCTTGGTTTTTTTCTTTGAAAACGTTTCACTTCTCATCCAAGAAGCTTCTCTGGTTGCCTTTTGAAAAAAGCACCCTTGGGAAAACCATAACCTGGATGATTAAGAACCTCCACAGACATTTAGAATCCCAGATAAAACAGGACATCATTATTTAATTAATGTTAAGAAAATTATCCTTGGGCATATTTTTAGAAGTTTAAAAGTCTTTCAGATTTCAGATTTCCAAAGAATTCTTGATAAGGATAACATTTCATCTTAAAAATTTCCTTTGCAAAAAATTTATTGGAATCAGACATGGATAAAATGCTATTATACCATTAGGAACGCAAAATAAAGTCCATTAAGATTGTAATGACTATGGAGTCAAACCATACAGCTCAGATTCATAACTGTCCATTAAAAATAACTGTGGTACATTTGGGAATGAAATCATTGGAATAAACTACATAATTTAGTCCATATATACAAGTGACCATCATAATATCATCTCACTCATTTTCACAAATTCTTTTTTGTCTTAAGAACTTCTGTTTGTCTCAAGAATACTATTTTTAATTAATCTTTCATTGTAAACTTTCAAATTCTACAGTTTTGAAGGGGACTTAATCTTATTTCTCTCATCACCATTTATAATGTTTTTAATCCCTTTAATATCTGACCATCTGAACTTAAATCCTCAAACTCTTAGCTTCTTTTTATAGAGACGTGAAGTCCTTTCCTTCTGCAGATAATCTGAGTTGGATTTTCTCTGGCCTCTGCAGCTATAAATCCCATGTGCTATTAGATGGCACAGGACAACCAAAATCTGAAAAAATATAAATAGCATACTTTTATTTTGTTTTCTTAATAATTTCCAAGGTACCAAGAAGGAGTCTTTTTTGGGCTATTGTGCATATTGAGAGCCTCATCTCATAAAATTATTTGCATGGAAAGCGTGCTCATTTATAAAGATGCACAAACAAAACACACTTTGAAGCATACTAAGCCTGTAGAAATCATTTTGTGTTCTTAATAATTTGCTTGGAATTTTATCATCTTGCATAATTGTTATTTGCAAATTATATCTCACTATTCATTCTTTAGTCAGGAAGCTGATACAAGTTAAATCACATCAATTTCAGTTAATATTGACTAAGTTCACACTTTGCCTTATGCCATACTGGATTTGCTCAAGTAATAAAGCACAATTTATGGACCATAATTGAGGACCCGGATTGTGGGGGCAATATTCTGAGGTATATGGGATTAATATACTGATGTAAGAGTATTGCTTATAAGC
>JANHFL010009392.1:5418-26826 GCA_032468155.1 Oxyrhabdium leporinum | reverse complement strand
TTTAAGTGTAAACCGCCCCGAGTCCTTGGAATGGGGCGGTATATAAATCTAATAAATTATTATTATTATTATTATTTGTCTGAACACATCCAATGAAGGAGAATCCACCAGTACAGTTCTCGAAACTATTTCTTACTACTATTAGGATTTTTTAAAAAACAAGATTCAATTAGAATTCACCTTTTCAGAGAGAAGAGCTCTTAACCTTCCATCAGATGTCCTTTCAGATATTTGAATACTACCATATTTCTTTGCCCCATTATCTTTTTCTAAGACTAAACATGTCTCATCACTTCAGTCTTTTAATCCTTTGATCATCCTTGTGGCCTTCCTCTGAATCTCTTCCAATTTCTTCAAATCCTTTTCAAAGTATGTCTAGGACCAAAATTGAATATACTGAAATGATTACACCCATCATTTGGAAATTAGATTTCTATTGATGCAGCCTAAAAATAATTTCTGTGAGGTAGTGGGTCTCTGTGTATTGACAGATGTATTTCAATACTATCGTATCAGTTGTAATCAAATACTGCATGATTCCTTATTGTAAGTTATTTTGTTTTCACAAATACTATTACTAAAGCCAAATATTCCCCCATCTTATTGTTTTAGTAAAGGCAAAAAACATATACCTACCATATTCTTTCGATATATTAAGAAACATTCTATCAAAAATTGAGATAAATGTACTCTAGCAAGATGTGTTGTTGACAAATTTATGCTGACTTCGGGGAATAGATTGTTTTCAAAATGCTACAGGTTCCACCCACATACAGTGTGGATATATACAGCAGTTCGCCAAGACTCAAGGCATATGGAGTCAGCATGCTGGCCAATACTTTCATCTAACTGGCTTCAGCAGTCATATATTCTAAGCAGTCATGTTTTTGATACCCTTCTGGATCATCTTCTCAACCACATTTTGGTAAAGTAGGCGGTATGAAATTTACATTGTATACACAATGCTTGTCATGGTCTCCAAGGCTGAAATACACAAAGGAAAATATATTTTAAATGAAAGAGAGATGGCAATAATGTTGTATATGCCATGAGTAGAAGAAAGGTTTTCATGTTGATGGAGGGTCATCAAATATTTAAAGTATTTTGTAATATAAATTCTTATCTATGTATGGAAAGGCTTGAAGCTCCAGTCTCTTCAGGGCATGGGTTTGAATCCTGTGTCTGCCACTTTCATGTTATGGCTTTCTTAGCACTCCTTCAGGAGCCAGATAGAGATAGTAGATACAGGCAGTTTTAAAGGAGGATTTGTTACCACAAATTCCAGACAACAAGGCAGCAGGAGGTAACAGAAAAAGGTAAAAGCAGGAAAACAGGTATTACTTGTAGGCAAGAACTTAGTTGGACAAAGGCAAATTCCAAGTCAAGCAGTCCAAGGTCAAGCTGAAGATTTAGGATACCAAGTCAAGGGAAAGATGTAGTCTTAGTTGGTTAACAAACTGGAGTCATAAATAACTGGATTCCAATCAAGAGTCACAGAACAAGAAGTCAGATGCACAAATTGTGTCTAGAAAGGGAAGATTGTTACTGTGAGTTTAAATTCTCTCTCTGCTAACTGTACACAGGTGTCACCAATTTTTCCTTAAGCTTTGCTGGTCAGTTCAGTGTTGTGTTGCTTGCTCAGAGGTCACACACTTCCATGAGATATAGAGATCAAAAAAAGAATAGGGTTGGGGAGAGGAGCAAGTGAGTGCCTAAAGCAGCCTGTTCTGCAGCCAACTCTGACTCCAAGGGCATGACAGACTGTTTCTTGGAGGCTGGGTCAGGACAGAAGCTGATACACACATACACAGTCAGCCCTCCTAAGTAAACCAGACAGGAAACGCATTAACAGCATCTTGCACATCTGAAGGTACAAAGTTCTGCTGCTTCTTTTAACTACTTGATCATTAGGGTGGGTTGGTGTGAGGATCCTTTCTAAGTTTCTTTCTCTGACTGTTAAGCCGCTCCTCTCTCTTTTGTCTGATTGTTTCCTAGGCAGCATCTTTTCCCCCTTTCTCCAAGATAATTCCCACATTCCATTACAGGCTGTGATTGCATCTCTTCCCTTCACTTTCCAAGCTCATCCACACTTTCCATTACACACATACACACATAGAGACATAATTTAAACAAACAAGGGATTTTATTTTGGACAAGGTGATATTTATCCTTAGTTAGTTTATCCTAATAAAGTAGTATGATCTAATTTATATAAGTGAAAATACTATTAAAGTATGTGTTTGTGTATTTTCAGAATAGTATAAGTAATATAAGAAATCAAGTCTTAAACCTACTTTATTTTCCTCCTTCTCAAATCTTTTTCCTTCAGTTTCTGCTTGACATTTACTGCATTTTCTTTCTCTCCTTATCTCAGTTACTGATACTTGAATATCAGTGATTTTTCTCCTGGCTGTCTTATTGCCAAAGCCACTCATTTCCCATGAAAGCCTTTCACAAAGTTTCACTGTCCAGCTTTTGAATTTTGTGTGGGCATATGTTCATTCACAATGTAGAGTAAAAGGAGAGGGGCTTAACTGACCAGCTCAAGGATTGATTGATGAAATATGAGATCATGAGATGGTTCATCAAGGCACTCCAGACATAATGACAACATTAACTTATGTCTGCTTGAGCATTTATCAAAAATGAGCTGTTGTGGGTGACTACAGGTAGTAAAATAAGATACCACTCTGTCTCATTCCCCTTTCCTTCCTACTTCCCTATATTGAGCAGGCTTTAATTTGAAATTTACCAATTCAATGGAGGCATCTGTAAGACACTATAGATAATTCTTGACTTATAACCATTCATTTGGTGCCTATTCAAAATAACAGCAGAGAAAAAAGTGACTTACAACTGAATCCTTGTATTTATAACTTTTGCTGCATCTTCACAGTCATGTGATTGAAATTTGGGTGCTTGGTAATCTATATATATTTATGACAGTTGCAGCATCTCAGGATCATATAATCACCATTTGTGACCTTCCCAGGTGACTTCTGACTAGAAAAATAAATCTGGATTCCTTTAACAGTTGCATGTCACTTAACAACTGTGATGTTTTGCTTAACAAATGTGGCAAAAAATTTGTCTAGGATTCACATAACTGCCAATGGAAATTATTCTAATTGTGGTTGTAAGTCGAGAAGTACCCATTAAACACTTCTTACTGCTCAAGTATCTGCCAGCATATATAAGGCATATGTCAATGGACTCTGACCATTACACCTAAACGCCATAGTTGTAAAGAAATGTGGCATTTTTTTCAGCAAATGCCTTATTTCCCTCTGGCTTGTCAAAAAACATGTGACAGTCGAAGGCTATGAGGTTGGATCAACCAGAAATTAAATGAGCTCAGCCTTGTAGAGTTACACATTGCCATTTAATCATACCTTTTATGTTTTAACCCATATTTAGCACAGGAATACAGCTACAACTTTATTAAATAATTCAATGCATGCAAATATGTTCCCTCTACTTCTCCTGCTTATCTTCATGTTGCGACTACTTTTTAATTACTTTAATAGGTCCAATCACAGCACAGTTACCCTTTACAACTCACCACTAGCAACTATCAGACACGTCCACAGTTTTATTTGATCTCCTCCTTACATTATTCAATTGTTGTCAGCCTTGTGAGGCAAAATAGACAGGAAACACAGCTAGATGAACTAATTCCATTTTATTATAAGATTACATGAACAAATTCTTGCAAGTCTGAAAATACGTTTCCCCTTTCATATCCTTTACAGCTCAAGGAAAATAGGGAGAGTCTCTTCTGAACCAATTGCCCTGCCCAAATTCCTGCTGTGGGCTAAGTTGGCTTTTATTTGAGGATTCTCTTGGCTGCATCTCTTCACCTTTTCCCCAAGGTCATTCATACATACCACCATGGCCTTGGGACTGTAAGGGCTACAGACTTAACAATGCACAAGCTAGTCCTCAGAGAAATCTGATTTGTATGAAGGAGGGGCATGAATAATAGCTTTTGACTATCATTATGGAATATTTGAATATTTAATAATGTCATACAGACTGGCAATGAGCAAGTCTTTCAACGATCTATGAACCATATTTCCATAATCTCTTGAAGAAGTAATTTATTGTTGAGATACACATATTTATTCTGAGGACAATGCATTCCATGACAACTAAATGCATACAGTTCTTCAGTGTCTTCATGACAACAGCTTCTGCATTAAGCTTGAGAAATGCACCATTGTCAGCCTATACTAGATTATTTGGAACACTACATTTCTTCTGAAGAACTACAGATGGATTCAACTAAAATATAAGCTGTTATCTTAGTATTCTCAACCCCCCTCCCCCAATATTATTATTGAAGAAACCGCATTTCTTGAGCTTTGCCTATTTTTATTCTAAATTTATTTCTAAATTTACAACAATGGCCACAACATTGACTTAGCCTACCAAGAAGGTAAAAGGTTTCTGAACTGACTTTCTAAAACCCAACAAGCCTTTCTGCAAGTCATTTTTCAGCCCCACTTCTGTCATCAACATCCTGTCTGCCCACTTATGGTACAGGCTGATACCTTAATTTTGCCTTGGGATGTGTGTTTACAATTTGCTCCCAGGTTCTCAATAAACTTCCCTCCATGTTCAGTTTGTTTTTCTACAGCTGCTACCAACTGAATGAAACTATGAGATTTTTAACAAGAAGCTGCTGGCTATCAAGAAGCAGCTCCAATGCCTAGATTGAACTCACTACACTTAGGAAAGATCATAAAAATTTAAGGCATATTCTCACAGGCTTATCCAATGTTAGATCAGCTGGGCACATTTTCTTCTTTTGATTTTTGAATCTCTTCCATTTCAACCAAGAATTTCATGTTTTAAGACTCTCCCCTAAACTCTATTCTACATCCTGGAGACCTCCCCCATTCCCATCTTTCTCACCTGTGAGAGATAGAGTTGGATTAATTGAATCTACATTCATCAGGAGCAGGATCCTTTATGCATAGGCTATAAGGAGACTCCTTGCAATTATCTTTTTCCTGGAGCACAGAAATCTGTACGAAAACATCTACGTTGCTCCTAGAGTAAGGGGTTTTGCAACTCTGTCACCATAATTACCTACTTGGGTATTCTGAGGTTGTCAGAGTACACACAGTGTGACCAGGAGCAAATACAGCACACAGGTTTGTATTTACAAATAGTGGTTTTTAGTCTAAAAAACATATAGACATACCCGTACTTTCATACAGGAGCAATGCAGGCCTTGATACAGGAGCAAGCAGTAACACTTCTCTACGGGAGCACACACTGAGAGAAAGAAGAGAGAGACATGCCCCCCACAAGGTCTGTTTTATACTGCAGCCTCTTAAAGTGGTAGCAGTCCAATCACCCTGCTGACTCATTGCTCCTGTTGCATCAGCATTACAACTTTACAGCAGCTGGTCAGCTGTTAAATTAGTATTACCCTGATAGAGGTAAAGCTACCCATCTTCTCTGTGACTTTTAATGATTTTGTGTCAAAGTAGAAGTCAGGCATGACTCATCATGCCAAATTGACTGGGCTATTAGATGGCTTACTGTAGTATTTTCCCACTAACTAGTGGCTTTGGGATACAGTTATTTTGATATAGTGACCTATCAAGAGATTCAATACTATATTGGTGGTAGCTATCACAAGAAGAGTAAAATATTAATTTATTTTACTTACGTTTTATGAGGGGTGCTCTCTGAGCTTGGTTGTTTTCTTGCAGATGTTCCATTACCCAGACTAAGTAATATAATCAATGCTAGTAAGGAGTGGAGTTTACTCTTAGTTTGTATTACTTATAGCTAATTGTTGATATTTTATTTAGTTATATTATTTGTTCTTCATTATCATTATTAATTAGCTATTGGTTGTTTCAATGTATCTATGTTTACCATGGTGTCAAGCATAAGCAACAAGAACCACTCGTGATTGGTCTGAAGCAGAAGCTTTATTGTTAGTCACCTATGTTACAAGAATCTTACCAGACTGACTGCATTCCCTTGGGAACAAATAGATAAAGCTTTAGGGATTCTGGGGGAGATCAGGCCTGTGCTGATTTCTGCAGTGGAAGGACACTAAGTTTGACCAGTTCTTAGATTCCACCACTTCTGTTTTAACAATTACAGATGTTTTTGTTGATTGTTTTGTAAACTGCTGTGAATACAGATTGATTCAAAAATACATGTGTAAAATAACTAATAAATCCCATTTCATTTACTGGATGTTAAGTTCCACCTGTCCTTGACACAGTAGATGCAGCAACTTGGGGGATAAATTTCATTTATTTGTATCCCACCTTTAATATTTTTTATAAACAACTCAAGGCAGTGAAAGTATCCAACACATTTTCCTCCTCCTATTTTCCTCACAATAATAACCTTGAGAAGTGAGTTGGGCTGAGAAAGTAACTGGCCCAAGCAATGGTGATGGAGATGACAGCAGAATGCCCATGGCATGGTCTAGTAGTTCCTTAAGAAGACATGGAGCTCTATGAATCTTGAAGTACCTGGACTTTCTAGGGTGAGTAAGGGCCAGAATTTTTTTGGAAAAAAATGAAAAGTAACTACAGGCAATGCTGGTAAGATGCAGGAATGTACAACTGATGGGAGACATGTGAGAACAGACTTCCCCATTGCTTGCAAGCAGCACCGGGTTGGAAAAGACTGTGCCACTAGCATCAGAGTTTTGAAAGTGTGGATGTCTCACCAGCTCCAGCTTTCAGATATAAAGACTGAAATGGAGAAAGAAGCAGCAACTATTGTGGTGGAAGAGACAAATATAACCATGAAACACCTTCCCTTTGTTTCATTCTAAGTCAAAAGGAAGGACTGGTGATGATTCTTCCATACACATAGAGGGAAAAGGAAGTCAGCCCTACAAGGCAGACCAGACTAAGAAATCATGCCATATAAATCAAGACTACTTTTATTGTAAGTGTTATATCTTGCAAGTCTGAATGTGTCCTCCCCCTCTCACCTTATCTTCAACTGCAATAGGGAGGGTTTTTTAAGAAGTTTTCTAATTAATTTTTTTGGCCTAGGCTCAAGACCCACTTCTCTAACTATTGCTTTGGTAATGGCCCTTCCTCCTGTTCTTCAAGGCCATTCCCTATACCTTCTATAGGGAGGTGGTATGATAGTTACACGGAAGTATACAGAAACAATGGAACCACAAGTTGTCTATTTAACATTGATAAAGGATGTAATCACTAATTGCTCTAATTCAAAGAGAATATGAGATTTTCATTTCCTTGCAAACTTTATAGTCAGCCAGTTCATATATTTTGGTGGTTCATCGAGGTGATGCACAATTCAGCTACTCTTCTGTAGTAATAGCACAGTATTAGTGTGTATTGTATAAACTGCTGCTCATTTGTTTTCTGGCCACTCCCTGAAATAGTAGTTGCTTTTCCTCAATTTTGGGATGGGACTCATTTTTTCCTTTTGTTTAATTCATACACATTTCTGACTCCTTTCTCTACCCATATCTTTCTTTCCAAGCAACCGAACATGAACATTTGACTTAAAATACAGAGTAAGTTAAGGGTCAATAAGAAAATCGAATAGAAGTAAAACATCACAGACACAGGCTGGAGTTTTATACTTCGGGAAATATAATTAGAACAGAAAAAGAAATTATTGATTGCCATGCTTAAATTTCTCATTTCCTTGAATTCATAAAAGTAAAATTATTGTAAAGATTATGGCTGTATTTCCAAATTGAACTAATCATACAGAAATAGCCCTAGGCTTCCTTTAGTATAGTTTATAGAAAATAGATAAGAGTGTGTAAAATGAGGGATTTCACTCATTGACATAAAATGGCAAGCTGATATGGTTGAAGTAGAAGATAGTATAAGTGGAATAAATTAGGAAGACTAACTTTTCCAAATCCAATGTCTTCCAAATTAATATCTCAGAAGCGTAGCACACCAAGAAGCGAAGAAGCTGGGCAGTCTGCTGCAGATCATTAAGAAATGCCATTTCTTAAACTAATATAAGCAATAATCCAATATTTCCAGAAAAGGACAGATGCTTAAGCAATGATTGGTGGGTAGGGACAATGGAAGAAAAATGAATGATGCAAATTTTCTCCATTAAAATATTTTATTTAGTTATTTTCTTTCAATATTTTACTTTTCAGTATCTGTACTATTTTTGCTGTCTATTTATATAAAGGAACCATATGTTTATAAAAACAGTTCGTATCAAAAAAATATTCCTGATAGTGATAGGAATAGGTCTGTTATGTCTAAGAAATAAAATATCAAAATGAGATGTGGTCAAGATCATTCATACTTTATTTTTAATTGAAAGAGTCAGTTTGGTCTAGTGATTAATGCACCAGGCTAGAAAATGGGAGACTGTGACTTCAAGTCCTGCCTTAGCCATGAAGGCCAGCTGGGTGACTTTGGATCAGTCACTCTCTCTTAACCCAATCCACCTCACATAGTTGTTGTGGGAAAATAGGAGGAAGGAATATTGTGTGTGTTCACTGCCTTGTGTTATTTATAAAAATAATAAATGCTAAATATAAGTAAACAAACTGAAAACTATTAGTTTCTTGGAGTAATGATACCATAATAACTATTTGGCACATGCATTATCCTGTGAAAGTTCAGAGATAGGTTAGTGATAGAATATAAATATTGTTGCAAAGTAGCAGAAGAATTCAAGCTAAATCTGATTCTCACTGTTCCAGGATATGAAAATATGTTATTCCATTTTATTTAAACTAATCCAATTAATACGGATTATTTAGATTGATAGAAACTATGTAACTAATAGAATTTCTTTTGGTACTATGATTTTTCTGAATACTTGTTGGAATTACATTATTTGTCTCTAGAAGAAATGAGCCTGCTACGTAGTATTCTGTACAATATATATTATATGGGTCACTACAGTGACACCAAAATTAATCAGGCAAGAAATGTTGAGCAGTTGCTTTCTTGGAGCAGGTATTTTGTGAGTCCCTGTAGAAAATAATTCATTTAAAATAAACTTTTTGTTTGCATAGTGATTGCATTGGCACTTAAGTTCCAAGAACAAAATAGTATTTTAATTTTGATAAAATTCTTTGTATGCTTAAACTGCAGTATACTTCATGGATATAGTGCTTGATATTAGTTATTTAAGGACTTGTCAGATTTCAAACCAGGCTCAGCAATAAATGTTCACTCTCCAGAGGCTTAACCCCATATTCAGAGACTTGTTTCCAGGAGCAGCTCAGGGGTAAGTTGCTTTATTGCAGACACAATAGAGGTCATATATATGCAGGGTATCTGTTTCCTAAAATCAAGCCCTATATCTAGATCTTTTCACCTGGCCTTTTCAGGTCAACAGAAATTTGACTGTTGTCATTTTTGACATAATGGACATGTCTAGCTGGAAAACTTCTGATTCAAACCTTAGAGAACTGTTCATTATATTTGTTAGTGGACAGTATAGTGCATACCACTGCACTATATATCAAGTGAACCACCCGAGTCAAATCCATCTTCTGCAATGTTTTACCACTGTCTTCTCTAATTTAGCATACTCCACATCTGTGAGGCCATAACTAATTTGACTGAACTCTGACAACTGAAGGCTATGCTGATGTGAATTCTGGATCACAAGGTGTTGCTCAACTTTTCTAGACAAAAGATGGTGAATGTGACATATAATTTTTTTCATTAATACTTCAAAGACTATTCCAATGCAAATACTTTTTTTTAACAAATGTACATCAATCATGGCTACGTGCAAGCTTCTCTATAGTGTAATGTCAGCAAAGCTAAATCAGTTTTCTTTCATTACTTTAGCGATTCTTCATTACAGAATAAAAGAAGACTTTAAAGATGTGGGCACAATCTAGTCTGTTAAGATCTACTGAATCATATTAATTTCAGTGGGAAAAAATTAGGGAGATATAGTTCGCATACTATTAGAAGTCTTGAAATTCAGGTTAGGACATGCTATTTTGGAGAAAATCTTCTTATGTGATTGCTAAAAGTCAGCCTTGACTTAATAATCAAAACTCAAAATTCCTCCAGTAAAAATCAATAGGATTTCATAATTGCATAGGGAATTTGAAATTGACTCTCCCCTCCCGCCCAAAAAATGAAGATACTAAGGCATGATACTAAGATTATGAATAATTAATTTTAGCTCCAGATTTTATACTACTATTTAAAAACTGCTTATATTCATCTGTATGCATATATATGAAGTTTAATGTTTTAGGCAGTTCTTTTCTTTTACTTGCAATTGGATTGGAAAAAAAGCCTCCACTTATGACTATTATCAATGTAGTGAAAAAATGCTGAATGATAGCTAATGATAATCTGTCTAAATTAAAAATATTTACCATTTAAAGAAGTCTCATGTAAGGCATTATTTTTATATATTGTTTTTGTGATTCTCATACATTTTATGGCTCCATACAGTTCCCACCACCATTACTGATTCTGTCAATCTATATTTTTCTTAGTCATTGTTTATTATATCTAATACAGCCATCATATCTATGAACTATATTGGGGCAAGTCTTCCATTATACAAAAGTTCAGGGAACTTGTACTTTTGCCATTGCCTCCCAGTTCTTTTGATTCAAGTAATTAATTTTTTAAAAGTAATATGAATTATATCCATGTATAATTACAATTATCTCTAGCTGTAATGGTTTATCCTAAACTTATTAATATTAATTACATGTAGACAGTTATTCTTTAACAGAAACCAAGTGCTAGGATACAAACCATATGAACCAGGATCTTTCTTTCACAGTAATAGAATAACAGAGTTGGCAGGGACCTTGGAGGTCTTCTAGTCCAACCCCTGTACAAGCAGGCGATCCTATACCATTCTGGACAAATGGCTGTCCAATCTCTCCTTAAACACCTGCAACAATGGAGCACCCACAACTTTTGAAGGCAACCTGTTCTATTGGTTAATTGTTCTAAGTGTCAGGAAATTTCTCCTTAGTTCTAGGTTGCTTCTCTCCTTGATTAGTTTCCATCCATTGTTTCTTGTCCTGCCTTCTGGTGCTTTGGAAAATAGATTCAGCCCCCTCTTCTTTGTGGCAGCTCCTCAAATATTGGAGCACTACTATCACGTCACCTCTAAGCCTTCTTCTCACTAGATTAGACATACCCAATTCCTACAACCATTCTTCATATGTTTTAGCTTCCAGCCCCCTAATTCTCTGTTGCTCTTTTTTTCACTCTTTCCAGAGTCTCTACATTTTTATAATATGGTGACCAAAACTGGGTGCAGTATTCTAAGTGTGGTCTTACTAAGGCCTTATAAAGTGATACTAATACTTCACATGATCTTGATTCACATGATCTTGATACTATCCCTCTGTTAATGCAGCCTAGTGCATTGGCTTTTTTGGCTTCAGCAACACACTACTGGTTCAGATTTAAATGATTGTCCATTAGGACTCCGAGGTCTTTCTAACAGTTACTACTATTGAGCCAGGTACCACCTATTCTATATACCTGTGCATTTGGTTTTTCTTGCCTATATGTAGAACCTTATTTTTGTCACCATTGATTTTTATTTTGTTAGATAGGGCCGAATATTCAAGTCTGTCAAGATGCTTCTGGATCTTGAGCCTCTCTTCTGGGGTGTTGGTTGTGGAGCAAGGCACAGAGGCAACACAGCTGATAGTTCACTTCACCGCTTTATTGTTCCAACTTTCCCCCAAATGCTCCCATGTTATAGAAAGTCTCAGAGCTAAGTGATCACACACACACACACATCCAGCAGTCTCTGGCTGCAAGTAGTCTCGCAAAATGCTGTGAGCATAATGGCTGCAAAGTAAGAAATACAGCAGGGCAAGGGAATAAGTCAATGAGTCCAAGAAGCAAAGGAACAAGGCAATGGTTTCATGAAGCAAAGGAACAAGGCAATTAATCCAAGAAGCAGGGAACTCCAAATGCTGGCAATGGCATACAAAACTCCATGAAATTCAGCTTTTGTTCCCAACAAATGCCCCTCCCAACAGCGTCTCCTTAAGTTTCAATCCCCAGGTGTGTTTTGTGAAGAGGGGCAGGGCACTCTCCTCCAGAGTCATCTGGTTGGACTGCGCTGTTCCCGCTACCTCTCCACTCTCCAGGCTTGGGGATCAAGAGGGGGTGGTTTTTGCTCATTACCTGAGTTCGTTTTTTCCTCATTTCCACTGCCTACCCTATGTTGGTCGTCCAGGTTCCTCCCTGCTAGCAAGCCATCCCACTCCTGAGGGGCCCTGGCCTGCCTCCTCCCCACATTCCTCCGAAGCCAACGAAGCCACTCCCTCGGTCTCCCTCGGCTCCGGCTCATCTTCCTCTGCAGATTCAGGCTCCTATGGGGACATGACAGTTGGCTATTCTGGCCAGCTTGGTGTTGAGTGCAAATTTGATGAGTTCCCTTTCTATTCCCTATCTAAATCATTTATGAAGATATTGAAGATTATTGTGCTTAAGGCAGAACTTTGGGGTACCTCACTGCTTACTTCCCTCCATATAGATATACAGATCATCCTCAATTTATGACCACAATTGAGCCTAACTTTTCTTACTAAATGAGGCAGTTAAGTGAATTTTGCCCCATTTTAAGTGAATCACTGTAGTTGTTAAGTTAGTAACATGATTGTTAAGTAAATACAGCTTCCCTATTGATGTTGCTTGTCAGGTCACAAAAAGTGATCACATGACCCTACGACATTGTCATAAGTGTGAAAAATGTTCATAAGTTTTTTCAGTGCCTTTGTAACTTCAGTCACTAAATAAACTGTTGTAAGTTGAGGACTACCTGTAGTTCCATTAAGGACTACACATTGAGTGCAGTTGGTCAGCCAGTTACAAATCCATCTGGTGGTGATGCTTGTATATCCCACATTTTTCTAACCGACTAAGCAGTAGGTTGTGGTCTACTGTGCGTAAAAAGATTTAAATTTTGGATTGAAAATTAAATTATTTTGCCACTATTTCACACACTAAATTATTTGCCATTTCAAGCTAAACTTTCAATGAGAATTGTAGGATTCAAAATCTAAAGTAATATAAAGTAAAAACACTATCACAAGATCCCATCAAGTCCAGACCGCCTACAGCCATCTGTGACAATATTTCATTTTTCTGTAACAAATGTTCACATGACTTAAAAAAACTAAAATAAAAGAATCATTGATTTAGTTACATGTTAGTGATTTAGGCTGGAGCCAGAAAAAAGAGGATGTTGAAAGACTGATAGATATGATATTGTTCAATGTGCTTACAATAATTTCTACTGGCATGGTATAAGCTCAGATAAAAGAGAATACTTGGCTTCTGATGTATTTCATTAATCCTGCAAGCCTGTTTAATAAAGATTGATAGTGAAGTTGGCCAGTAAAAGTAAAATAACTTTGCTGTAACACTTTTATATTTATTAAAATTGGAGCCAAATACTATTTAAATGTGCTAACTAAAGCCACCTCCCCCAACATGGTGCCCCCAAGATATGTTACCGTAGAACTACAGTACTCCGAATTTTAGGCATACTACTCAGATACATGTAATCTTATTAAACTTGGAAGGCACTAAATTGGGAAAGGCTGAAATAAATAACTTATTTTAATGTAATCCTCTATGCGGATGCCAAAATTACATCTGAAAAGAAGCAAAATTATTTACTCACAGACCAGCTTAGGGATATAACTTTGCTTCAAAACAACTTCATTGTATAGATTTAAAGAATGTTAAAGAAATTATATCAGATTCATATGCTTCTACATTTGCTCAAGCTAAAATTCATAAAAATAAGGAAACATATTTTAACATTCTGGTTGCAACACTAATCTATGGTTTGGCATTACATGACAAGCCTGGCCTTTTATTTCTTTTTCTGAGACAAATGGAACATCTATTTCTACTTTCAACTAATTGTAGTATGTAGTAAGGTCCAAATCTGGTTACTTTTAATTAGCCTTTATCAAAATATGCTAGGAACAGGAATAATTGTTTATACACATAGACAAAACATAGTTCCAGGTTTCTCTTGTTGTTGATGAAATGGCAAATGATAATGAAAAAACAGTTTTTTCTCATTCTTTTCTTTTAGCCATAAAAAGGAAAAAGTGGACTGCATGAACAAGATGCTTGAGTCCATCAAATTACATTAAGGTGTATTCTTGCTTTTGAGCATGAAACTTAAATCAGTGATAAAGCTCTCCCACTGCATATTCCACATTTGATCTGTGAGCTAACACCAGAAAGATGAATAATCTAGATCACGCTGGCAGTTACTAGCAGTTTCTTAAACATGAAAGTACTTACCTAAACTGAATAGATCTTCTTATCCAGATTAATTTGAAGGCCATCTGCCTGGTTTCAAAATTAATCTAATTTAAAAACTGGCCTTAGTCTAGTCTGCACTTTAGACAGCTGAGGCACAGCAGAGAAATCAGTGTGCTTTCTCTCACGGCCCTTCCTTTTTCATCTTCAGTTTGAGGTTTATGTTGGAAGAGTCTCAAGAAAGTACTTGCCGATGTGAAAGTATGTTGGAAGGGCCCTCTCCTTTTTTCTTTCTTGTACGTCTCTTACACTTGGTTCTCTCCCAGGTCTCCTAGGTACAATCTCAAAGAAATTAGAGTGAGACCAAACCAAAGGCAGAGAGGCCAAATTAATAAGCTTTGAAAGAGTTGAATCAGGCAGATGGAAATGGGTATGAACAGATTTGATTGATATAACATGGATTTTACACCTCTGATTTAACTTAGTATAGGTAGTCATTGCATAATAACTATTGGAAGTTACAGTGGATTCTATAAAAGCTACTTACGATTCGTCCCCAAAAATACTACTGCTGAACCACTTCCAACAGCCACATGTTCACATATTGGGCATTTGTCAACCGGCTCAAATTTACAACCAGTTTCAGCATTCTGCAGACATGTGTCCATCATTTGTGACATCTTTTACTGGTTTTGCTGATTTCAGGCATTTTCCCTCAGTTTCTGGCCAAAGAATGCCAATTTGGGTATATGGAGTTGTTTGATGACCATGAAGGAGCTATAGAGCTATTCACTTAACAACTATGGTGATTCACTTTACAACTGTCATAAAAATGTAAAATCAAGTCATGTGGTAACCAGTTTAATGATGGGGCTCAATTGTGGTTGTTAAGTGAGGACTACCTATTATTAATACTGTATTATGCTTCATACAATAAACAATCATTTTTTTAAAAATGGAAAAGTTTAAAGAAAATGATTAAAAGCCACTCTAAATTCTGTTTTGCTTTGATCTAGAGAAATGAACAGAAAAGTATATTTGTCTTAAGTGGAGCTTTGACAATGATGCTTTCTTGTTTCACTAAAATGCTTGATGCAATCTTTTTAGAACACTGATGATAGTACAGAAAAAAAATATACATTTTTCTCTATACTGGCTAAATTATGCACATAAATAGAACAATATATATTGCAGATATACACATTTTATCATTAACTTGAGATATAGTCTTACATAAATCTGCCTACACTGATTAAGCAACTGCCCATCATCTCCCAGTCGGGAAGCCATATGGTACAATAAATAACCCACGTGAGGCTTTTCAAGATTACACTAATTTTTTGTTGGATGTCTAATTTCATATGATTGCTGCTTGAAAAACATATTCATCTCCTGTATCTTACCTGGTCTAGTTATAACTCCTAGAAAACAACATGAGAAGATATCTCACACATTCTGGGCCTATGATATATGGAGGGGGCGGGGAGGGGAGACAACAGGATGAAATGAAGAGCTTACTGTTAACAGCTTAGAACAGGGCCATATGCCACATTTGACTGCTCCAGTAGTTTGTCCCAGCTAGTCTGACCACTCTAAGCTTTTCTGGAGTTTTGGCAAAAGAAGGAAGAATGGCAGAAAATAGAGTCAAGAATGGAGCTGTCTCTAATATATCAAATGTGCACTGCAGTGAATGAAAATTGTAATAGCTCTTTCAGAACTGAGGAAACTAGGCCTGGCCTGGCAGAAACACCATGCAAAAATAAATATATTTAATGTCAGCTGCAATCCTATGCAAATTTGCTTAGCTGGAAGCCCTATTCATTTGGAGGGGGGGGGGATTGTCCATGTCAGAGGTTCATTTATATATTACATAAGTATTCCCATCCACACCAAAATCTGATGAGGCTACCTTTTAGGTACACTCTTTAATACAACGTTGGTGTCTTCCTGCCTATCCACTCAACCTCATACATTTGGCATAAAGATGGGGCTCTCCCCTCCAAGAGCAAAGCCAACGTCGGTATTAAGGTTCCCCTACTTTTGAACCTGATTCTGTCGGCTGCAGTCTCTCTCCGTATTATGAACAGAATAGCCAGGCCGGCTGGGGGAAAGGGAAGAGAGGGAGGCGCTCCTAATCTAACTGCTCACTAGTCCCCACTCCTTTCCTGGGCATCTCTCCCTGTGCAATTAGGCAAGCCGTATTGTTGGACTGGGTCACTCACCGCCAGTCAGGCGAGCGCACATTCTATAGCCGGGAGGGGTGGGGGAGATTGGAAATTGGGTGGGTTTGGGGGAAAGAAGAAGATGCCGAGGCTGCTTGGAGAGCTGCTTCTCTTTCGCGCAGTATCCGCGCGCACTGATTTGTGCCGGGCCACCATTTGACTCAGGGCGCGATAGGGAGACTCCAGGCCCCCTCCCGCCCCGGGCAGGGGGAACTAGCTCTTTTCCCCTCGTCTTTCCCCTCCCTTCCGTTTTCTGTTCCTATAGAAACCCTGAAATACCTCCAAGAAACTACGGTTGGGCTCCGAAGCTCCTCTCCGGATTGGTAGAAGGTGGGGTGAGGGGAAGGGAGCGGCGTATCGCGGGGAGCGCACCATGCTGGGGCAGACCCGGTAGCAGCGGCAGCAGGAGGGAAGGCGCGCCCCCCCTCCCCCGCACACGAGTTCCCATGGAGACTGGCTCTGCGAGTTGCAGAAGCCAGCTGAGCAGCACCTGTATGGGCCGCTCGCCTCGGGGAAGAGACGCCGCGGCTGACAGGAAGCACACCCACTCAGCCCTGCAGGACCACGCCACGTACCGGCACGCTGCCACCTCCGGCTCAGCTCTGTCCTCTCTCGCCCACAGGAGGATAGGTGATGTTGACTCAGAGAGAGGGGATGGTTCTGCAAGTAAGCAAGCTGACAGAACGAGGGAAAATGGACTTGGCAGATTCTCCATGAACATTCACATTTGCTGATTGTGTGAGCTCCATTACGCGTGGAGGAGTGGGGGACAGGAAATTCTGTTTTGCTAGTTCTTCCTCATTTTTCACATATCTGTTGCAGATTTAAAAAAAAAATATTTTTATTAAAAGAAAAAATTACACCAGATTAAAAAAAAATGAATAGAAGAAAGAAAAATAAACATGAATAAAAAAAAGAGAAAGATATCAAAAGAGAAAGAAAAAAAATCTAAGCAAGCAACTTCCCGTCCTCTTTGTGGTACTTACAAACATAGTTCTGTGGGCAGAATTTACTTGTACATGGTGCAGATGCTTACCTCATGACAAACATACCTCATGTATAAGGAATATCGGGTGCTGAGAAGAAAGGGCAGGGAATGCTTGGTCATCTTCATGCTCTCTTGCTGAGCAGTTGAAGCATTGGGCCAGTTTCTCTTAAAAGCCAAAGTCTTCGACGTGAGTTCCATTTAGTGTGTTTCAGGCAAGATGAGTTCCACACAAAGAATAGGCTTCATGACTCTTGACACTAGCCCTCTTCCTAATTCCACATATTAACGTTGGAATATAGGTCTATATCATGCACAGCTTTTCCTTTTTCTGACATCAGTGTTCATACTTGGAGTTTGGAAGTCTTCCACAAAATGTTGCAGATTGGACCTGCAATGAAGTCCTGCCATTTCTGCATATACAATTTCAAGTTGGCTATGGGCTAGGGTTAGGGTTAAGCATAGAGTCCTCTTCCAATGAATAAAGAGATTAAGGGTTTGGTCTGATGCAGAGAAGCAATAGTTATACTTTGTTAGTGTAAAGCATGATCTCCTGTCCTGTGAACACAGTTTTATGCTATTACAGATAATATGGTGGATTATGATCGTATGTAATTTTCACGATTTTTACTCTAGAATAGTGTAATATTGTATATGTGATTAAAAGAAGCAGCCATAGGTTTCTGTATTGAATGTATGACCATTGACAATTACGCGTGACAAACTCTTAATCTTGCCTTGGTATGTATGTGTGTGTGTGTGTATGCGCGCACGTACACAAACACACACACACACACACAAATGCCTATTCCACAAGTTATTGTATGAATCCTGGAGACTGGATTGAAATTTTGTAGAATGTACCTTGTACAATAAACAGACTCAATACCACTTTAGATGACTTCTCTCTCCTTTCTTCTGCACCAAGAACATTTCCCCCTGAATTCAAGATCTCAGAATGGGTAATTCTAGGCCTAGGTGTAGTATATGCAGCTTATGGTGCAAGTTTGACATATATTGATAGTATTTTTAATTCTACCTAGAACCTAATTCCAGAATTAAGGAAAAGCTTACAGAGATTGATGGTATTTTTTTTTCCTTTCTCTCAAACTGATAGTTGGTCTGTTCTTAATTAATAGTCTTTGGCTTCTTGTTTTGTTTTTGTTTTATTTTATCTTATTTATTTTATTTTATGTTTTTATAGCTGGCATTCCACACCCTTTGTTGCACCCAGAAATAATAAACTGCAGCATTGATAACACATGGCTTGTAAAGATGACTTGGTTACATTTTGGTTTAGCTGTAGCTCCTGGGTGGTCTTCAGGGGCAGCTTCAATATATTACAGTCATCAAATTGTGAGATGACTAGGATATGGGTAACCACATGAAGAGCTGTTCTAACAATGGGTGCAACTGGCATATAGTATAAACCCATGCAATGATTCTCCTGGCTACAGTTGCCTCCTATATTTTGAGCAGTAATTGTAAGTCTAGGAACACTCCCAAGTTGCATACTGCTCTTGAATGGGGAAGTGTCATCTCATCCAACAGCAAGGATGCATCATCTTCTAGCATCAGACCATGTTTCTGCCTTACTTAATTATTGTCTCAAAGTGCTCTCCATCCTCTTCTGGTCTTTATTATACTTTGAACAGCTGTATTCAGAAGTACAAAACTGCCGAATCAAACTTCTGTTTCCCAGTCTCCATTTGTCTTTATAAAAATCCATAAATCATCTTCAACAGCTATTGCTGTCTACTCCATTATAGGTAATCCTCAGTCAATAACCACCTACTCAGCAATGGTTGGAAATTGTGACGATGCTGACAAGTGGTAATTTCAATCAGTCCTCCAGGTTTGGGCCATTACAGCAATTCTGCAGTCACGTGATTGTGATTTGGGTGCTTGGAAACCAGCTCACATTTATTATGGTGACCTCCCTTGCTTGCTTTCTGCAAGAAGAGTCAATAGGAAAGCCAGCAGCACCCCATCCCCTGCCTGCCTGTACCTGTGTGGCACCACAACACCTCTTCCCAATCCACCTATGTTTGCATGGCACTGTGTTACATGGAACTTTCAACTTCTTACTGGATTTGCCATTGGCTGTGCTTTTTGGAAGCAACAGAAAGTTGCAAATCATTGTCATGTGAGGTCCTTTCTTAACAATCTATTATCTTTCCTTAATGATTGCCATCAATGAATGATGTGGTCATGTGACATCCCTTTTATGGCTTCATCACTTAATTTGCCTGTACCTATATAGTACTGTGTACTGTGTAGTAATTGAGAACTATCTGTATAGTTGCCAGGTATTTTGCAAACCTCAATATTCTTCCCTAAAGTGGTTTGTACCACACCATCTGGAACCACTTGTTTCCTATTAGAACTGTTTCCTAAGGAAATGTAAACTAAGATTTCCTTCCTTTATCAGCCAAGAAAGTACAAACAGTTTTGTTTGGGTGCCTCCACATATTCATGGATGTGTGAAGAATAGGTAAGAAATCATAATTGAATGTAAGTTCATCACAGTTTGCATTAGTTGCAATTATTTTTTAAAAGTCAGTATATAGCTGATAATACATACACTCATTTTGTTAAGTGTAAGTATTTCTATACATACGCTCATACACAAGTACTGAGATATAATTAAGCAAAACTTGGTCATTATGATTAATTTAGGATGTTTAAAAATATGCACTAGTGTATTATACTTTATTAGATCATCTGTTAAAGGATAAAGCCAACAGCTGGTGTGTCCTGGTTCATATTAGTATCGTATTATGAGACCGATTTCAGGAAGTATTCATAAAATTGCAAAAATGGCTCTTTTATTTGATATACATATCTATGATAATAAAATATTGTTGCAGAGACATTATTCTAGGTCCTTGTCTCCATTGAGAATCTATCATGCCTTCTCTGGGAAACTATTTTAAAAGAGATTACCAGAAAAATTGGTGACCCACAACACAGGCAGGATTGAACTGAGATTCATCATGTGCATATGGTGACTAAACCTTTACATTAAAATTATTTTATCAGAATTACAATTTCCATATTATTATAGCCATCACTACTCACTGAATAGTTATAATCTATTGAGATGGGTCCCTTTTGCTTCCTCCAGGTCTGCACTGATCAGATTCCTACCAGCAATTGTTTTGATGTGCATTATTCCTTTCTTTCAGATTTTAGTGTAGGTTTCAAAATTGCATCAATTAAATACTTAATAGCTTCAGGGACAAGAAAAAAAATTGCAGTACCCGTTAGTTTTCAAGAAAATGCGCTATAAATTTTGGTAAATATAGAAATGTGTCAAAGGAGTACTTTGCTTCAATGAAGGTTTGTAAGAAGCTTTGAAGCAGCTTTTATGAAACAATGCACCCTTCTTCATTTCTAAAAGTATAGTTTTAGACTAACTTTTTAAAACTAAAAATGAGGCTGCTTTGTTTTTATTTTTCCAATACAATGTCTAGCAGTTCCAATAGCCAAAAAGGCTTCTTCTGATATTTCTGAATTATACATGTTACGTTAAAGTTTTTAAGTACAATAGTAAGCGCCAATACAAGTTAAACTCAGAAAAAGAAAAAGAGATAAGGAGAAAAAATAAACTATGCAAAGAAATAAAAAATAAAAAAGGAAAAAGCACCATAAAGGAAAAAATATGTAAAGAAATAACTTCCAATCTTCATCATAAGTAATAAAAAATTGATAACTCATCACCGCCTATAAAGTTACAAGCAAATATTTCTTCTTCCCATAACTCATCCCTTCTATATGCAAAACCATAAATCCTTATTTTTTTTTTAGTCCCAGTGTGCGCAAAAAGTCTGTAAAAAGTTACCAGAGCTGAATAAAAACATGTCTTCCTCAGACTACAAAAACTTTATATTCCTTTCTTTTCTAACAATCTTGATCTTTTAATTCATTCGGATGTTGTCTGTCTCCCAACCCC
>JANHFL010009391.1:1053-16625 GCA_032468155.1 Oxyrhabdium leporinum | reverse complement strand
TCTCTTGCTCCAGTCTCTTATTAGGCCTAGACATGGACGTCACCCTTGAAGAGAAGATGAGGTGCAGCTGAGCTTCAATTTATGGCAGAAGAGAAAACCCATCAAACAGGAAAAAATCCTGGACATAATCTTATTCTGTGAGAGTGTCAGGGAATTGCACAGCCTGAGTGCAAATGGAGTCAGAGACGCTGACACAAACTTGTAGTTTTATAGAAATAAATATATTTTACAACTATGGCTGGTACTTGTCCTGCATCCGTTTATTTAATGGACACTGTGGCATTCCCATGGTCACCTGAAACAAAATTGAGACGCTTGGCAACTGACTCATACTTATGACGGCTGCAGTCTCCGGGGGGGGGGTCACGTGATCCCCTTTTGCGACCTTCTGACAAGCAAAGTCAACGGTGAAGCCAGATTCACTTCACAACCCTGTCACTAAATTAAGAACAGAAGACATTCCCTTAAGAAATGTGGCAAGAAAGGTCGTAAAACGGGGCAAAATTCCCTTAACAAATGTCTCATTTAGCAACGGAAATTTTGGGCTCTCTTGTGGTCGAAAGTTGAGGACTCCCTGAATCTACAGAGCAAAAAAGTTAGTCAGGCTCAAGAGGAGCATCGTGAGGTAAATCACAGAGCTCACAGAAGAAAAAGGCGGGAAAATAGGGAACCTCCCCCTCCACACCCACAGCAACCAATCACAGCGCAGATTGCCTCACGCAGGAGCCCGCCCTCTTCAATCAATCAACTATCAATGTGTGTCCAGGCTCTCTGCAAAAACCCCACAGCCCCAGCTACTAAATTTAAATATCTTAACAGAATCTCAGTTCTATCTCGCTATAGACTTCCAGTGCCCCTGAAGGTCTCCAGATCTTCTCTTAATTCCAGCCATGATAAGGTTTGGGGGTTCTTCTGAATCACCCAGCCCCAATAGCCAGAACATGGGTGGGAGAAGACCTCCTCCTCCTCCTCCCTCAGGGCAGCTTCTCACCTGCCGAATCTCTTCAGGGAAAGAAGATTCAGTGGAGGATGGTGGGGACGAATGTCTTGCACAGCCTGGGATCATCGCTTCTTCTCGTAACTCCACCTTCCTTCCTTCTCTCTTTCAGTCCTGTCAAGGATCCTCCTGGGAGCAGGGAAGAGACCCTCATGCAGACCTTGCTTGTCTTCACCAAAAAAACCTAGACTGTAATTGTTGCGGCCTCTGAAGGAGGGAGAAAGCAGAGGGGGAAATTTGAATCCCACCACAGTTGCAGACCCTTGTGTTACGGAGACAGGACACTAAAGAATCCAAAGAAGGGAAAATCCACCTCCGTTCCTCCCGTCTTTGGCGGGAGAGGCATCCGCACAAACATTGCACAAGGGCTTCTGTTCACAAGAGGGGTGAAAAAAGTGAAGTACTTTGAGATGGGGGGTGATGAGGATGCCAAGAGCTCAAGCTTCACAGGTAGTAGAAGAGAAATCCTCCCAACGTTGCTAGAAACTTCACACTGGTGAAAATCAGGGAGGAAGAGCGACCGGCTGGGCGGGCCTCAACTTCAGAGAAAAGCCAAGGCGGAAATGTTAAGATACTTTTGCATCGTTGCCTCCAGCACTCGTGTTGTCATGGCTCTGAAAATATGTAGAACTTAAGAGAGACCGAAGGAAGCAAAATTGTGATCCTCACCAGAGAAAGAAAAAAAACACAATTCTTTCTCTTGTGTGGGAAAAGATTCTACAAACGAGAAGATCGGAGAGAAGAGATCCAAGGGGTCCCTGAACCAAATCTAGCAAATCTTCCTTTCTGGGAAGGAGAATATTGGTAGCTCGGGGGATGAAATGAAGAGTCCCTGGTGCTCTCTCTCAGCTTGGTGGTTTTCTTGCAGACATTTCCAGAATTAAATTGTTCGTAAGTAATCGATTATCTGTTCTTTCATTCCATGCATGGTTTAGGATGAGCAACGCAGCTGATCAGGTCAGACACCCAGAGAGGGGTTTAGGCCTTGCAAAAGGGAAGAACAACATGGCTTCTTGGCTTTCATACCTCCCACCTCACAAAATGGCTATTTTTTAAATATATATATATATATTTCATTCTCTTTTTGGGTGCAAGAGAGGCCAGGAGGATGGAGACAAGTGAGCAGCTGCAGAGAGAAAGGCTTTGGTGTGGTTAAGAAGGCCTGGGAGCTGAGCTGCGTCCTGGGCTGGTTAGATGACGCAGTTCCTCCCTTGGTTATTGCGTTGGAGGACTGACTGAAGAGAAGTTGCAGCTTTGAATCTCTCTGGGGAAGGAAGAAGAGGGTGACGGAGGCCAAGACCAGCTTCCAAGAAATCCTGACGTGAAGATGGAGACCATCACTTGGATGATAGGTTTGGGACCTCCTCCTTCTTCCTCCCTCCCATATAAATCTGACCCTTTTTTCTCTCTGGTACCCAAGAGATGATTCCTTTACTTCCACCTCCTCTTTTTCCTCTAGATCCTTCTCAGGAAATCTGGGCTTTCTTCTTTCTTGGTTCGGAATCATTTGAGAAATACAGACACTTTCCTGCTCCCCCCCCCAATTCTGCTCCCAGTTCTCTTGATTTGCTGCCACCTTGATTTGATGCTAAAGGGCATTTGGCAGGATGGAGAGCAGTCTCTCTCCCTCCCACCAGAAACACCCAGAAGGAGACCCCAAACTGCAGCTTCACAGTCAATACAAGAGATAGGAAGTTAGGGCAATGGATGAGCAACGAAAGGGGTCATTCTGTGGGTCACAGTGAAGGGCACTGAGTATAAGGAGCCTCCCTTTTCTCCTTACTGCTCCTCTCAAATGACTGAAAACTGAAGACATCAGAACAGCTGAACTTTGGAGAAAAACCTGCCTGGGCCCCTGAAGGTTTCCATATTTGCTCTTAATTCGAGCCATCATAAGGTTTGGGGATTCTTGTGAACCACCCAGCCCCAATAGCCAGAACATGGGTGGGAGAAGACCTCTTCCTCCTCCTCCTTCACAGCAGCTTCTCATCTGCTGAATCTATTCAGGGAAGAAGATTCAGTGGAGGATGGTGGGGATGAAAGTCTTGCAGAGCCTGGAATCATGTCTTTTCCTAACTCCACCTTCCCCTCCTTTCTCTTTCAGTCTTTTCAAGGATCCTCCTAGGAGCAGGTAAGAGACCCTCATGCAGACTTTGCTTGTGTTCATAAAAAGGTAGACTGTGATTGTTACGGTCTCTGAAGGAGGGAGAAAGCAAAATGAAAATGAAAGCCCAAAGAGAGATGCTGAAGGAGAAATCCTCATCTCTGTTAGTGTAGCTGACTGGCTGTTCTTTTCCACTTGGGTTTATGCAAAGGGTGAATCCAGTCCTTGTTGCTTCTTCAGGAGGCATCTGCAGATGGCCATGATCCTGGTGAATCTAAGAAATTTCCTTGTGAAAAATGTCCACCTCAGATTCTTCTTCTCCCCAACATAACGTGCCAACACCAGATAGCATACATGAAGGGAGTCCTGACAGATCAGGGAGGGGTGAAAGCTTGGATGGACCTTCATCCAAGCCAGCAGTTGGAAGCCCAAGACAACGAGGCCAATAAAAGACACTACTAAGAGGGCACTAATAAATTTGGGGACTAATTTCTGAGAGGGTTCAGAAGAGGATGAATATTTGTTGGAAAGATGGACATGCTCTCCCAGAAGACTAACCGGCTATTTCTTGAGGAGAAACAGTAGAGATTGCAGCTCTTTCTAGGAAGCTCAAAGCTTGAAGCAGATTTTCCAAATTGATGAGGAAAGAACCTGAACTCTGAGGAAGTTGAATAAATCGTTCGAGAGAGATGAGTTTAATTGGGAGGTTGTGACAGTTGTCAGTCGTGACTGTTGTAAAAGAGGTCAATCACAAGAGTGAGCCATTTTAAGATCTATTTGCAGCAGTCATTAAGTGAACCAGTGGTTCTCTGTAGACTCAGTTTTGCTGAAAATGGGAAGTCAGTGCTGGGTTTTGGCACAACCGTTGAAAAATGTGGCCATGTGACCATGGGACACTGGAAACAACAGTCTTGTCTAGTGCCTGAACTTTGGTTATGTGACTATGGGGGAAGGATTGACCGTTGGCTTTTTGAATCTGGGTCGTAAGTAACCCCAAAGTAGCTCTGAAGCTAAGCAATTGGTCATAAGTCAAGGACTACCTGTACTTCATACAATTATACATTTTATCTTTTGTACTCAATATTACAGAGATTTGTTCTTTGTTTATTTGAAGATTTGAAGTCTAAAATAGTTGTTAATGATTGCTTGGACCACTCTTTTAATATTTCCTGTTAATTGGGACACAGTATATTCTACCTACATATTTCTCTGGCCCTTCAAATTCCAGCCAGCCTTTCCAGACTTTCAGCAGGTCAAAGATGGGAGGCCATTCTCAGTGGGTCCATCAGGAAGACTTCTGGCTTAGAGTGAGAAGGGGAACTAAGTCACAGAAAGGTCCTCCCCTGGTTAGTAGATTCCAAAGAGAGCAGAGAGACATGGGTGCTTGGCTTTCTCACCGCAGCATCACACAATGGCTTCTTCCATGTTTAATACCGTTGGGTGATTAAGTGAAGTCCAGAGTCCTTAAGGGAATAGAGACCAAGAGCGAGAACCACATCCTGGGCCAAGGCGGGTGTGTATATATGTGCATGGTGAAGGTCAAACAGCTCTCCTTATGGTTGTTGCCATTATAGGGCCAAGTCAAAGGTAGGGGACACTTTCATTTGTTGCATTGGTCCCTTTTTCTTCCATTTTTGGTCCTTGCAAGGAGAAGCAGTGGATCAAGGGTTTCCAGAGCAGTTTATGGATGGGAGCCTTATTGGGAATGGGGCGGATGTTCTCATGTAGAGGTTCCGGAAGGAGATCAGAAGAACTCAATGGCTTCTCTTTCTTTCCTCATGTTCATGGACAGATTCAAGGCTACCAGGGCCACGGTTGTCTTCATCTCTTCCACACACCGTTGTTATTAAAGGAGAAGAGATCCCCTTGAACTGTTCTCCACCAGCAGGATATTGGGCAAAATCTTTCATTTTCTACTGCAAGGATCACTCCGACATAACAATCACATTGCAACCTCTGCTTATAAATACCTTCAATGTCAGGACTGCAGATATGAACTCAGGTCAAATAAAGATAAAATGTAAATGTAGGTTCCAAGAATCACGTAAAGGATGGCTCTCTTTTCCTGAAAGTAACCAGCTGGTTTTCACTGTCATTGGTAAGATGAATATTTATTGCCTCAAAATATTTGCATCAAAGCAGTGCTAAATCTCAACCTGTGAAAATGTGCAACAAACTGTTCAAAAGTTAATCCAATGAACAAAACATCAAAAAAGCAAATCCATAGTTATACAAATAATGTTTCCTCTAAGAAAATGGGACATTCTTTCAATGGGAAAAATGTCTCCCCAATGGGATGTTGTGAGAGCAGTTACAGAAACAATGATACCTTCTCTACTCTTATTTATTTCATACCTACATACACTCCCCTAGAGTAGGATACGACTGGATAGGGGAAATCTTTATCTTTACCTTGATGTCATGATTGCAGAGAAAACATGTAACCCAGGGAGAGTTCAATTGTTGGGTGGTTGGTGTTCTCCAAGCTTGATGGTTTTCTTGCATCACCAGTGCTGGTTCTTGAGGCATAGCAACTTGACATGCCACCTCTGATTTCATCCTGAAATGCAAGAAAACCACGCACTTCCAAGAAGATGCAGCACTCAACCGTCAAGTGGATATCAAAGAAGAGAACATGTCCTGGTTCCAGATGTATTCGAGGAGGATTCTGCTTTCCCCACCTGAACTGTCGCAATACCAGCCTCCCACACTGTCGCCACCACTCAGGCTAACGGGGAGGGAATGTTTCAGGCACATAGAGGTTCAGTCTATGAGGAAAAATACCCAGCTCAACCTGAACCTGCGAAACCTATGGAAGATGATTGGCAGGATAGTAACCAGTTTCCAATGCCATCCGTGGGGGTCTGGGGAAGAACACACATATTCAGAATGTCCAAACCTGGGTGAAATTATTATAAGTCTTTCCCCAGGTTCACAGAAAGATTCAAGTCTAACAGCTGCCAGGTTGTTCTGGCTTCTTCCACGCGCTGTCATTTTTAAAGGAGACGATATTCCCTTGAAATGCTCCCTCCCTGAGGGTTCTCAGGCAGAAACTTTCTTTTTCTCCTGCAATGATCAATCAGATTTAGCAATCTGTTCAAAAATTAATCCAGCGAATAAAACACCCAAAAAGCAAATCCATAGCTATACAAATAATGTTTCCTCTAAGAAAATGGTTAGCAGGACGTTCTTTCGATGGGAAAAATGTCCCTATTTTGTGTCATAGAAATGGTACCGTAGATTGAAGGAGATACTGTGGATAATTTGAGGAAACTTCTCTGCTTCAAAGGAGACATTAATATGTTCCTTGGGAACCTTTCTTGCAGAGGTCCCCCTTTCCCCATTGCTGAGAGTGGATCCATTGTCCCAGAGGGTGAAGGAAGGTGACCCCTTGGTCTTATTCTGTTCAACGGAAAGAGGCAACACAGAGAAGAAGTTCCATTTCTACAAGGATGGGGTGGAGATCACCTCCGGGGAAGATGATCTTCTGGAACCCTCCAGTGATCCTTCAGATCCTCTTCAAAATGGCTCTCTGAGAATCCTGCATGCCACATTCAACCACAATGGAGAATTTGCTTGCAGTTATGAGAAAAATATAAATGGGAGCTGGATCCTGTCTTCTTTGAGCAAGGGAGTGAACATAACAGGTGAGCCAACTGGAGGAAGGTTGGATGTGGTTCATTCTTGGGTTTGAGACCACCATGAGAGGCTAGACTAGAAAGGAGGAATAAAGTTGTGGAGAAAGGCAAATTGCTTTTCTGGGATTTTTAAGTAAACTACACAGAGAGGTCCAGGAAAAATTCAGAACTGAGCTTGATAAAAAAAAAAGGGGTCTGTTACATTTATAGATTTAGTAGAATCTAAACCTTGAAGAACAGCCATGGTAAAAATATTCTACCAGGAAATACTAAAAAATCCTTCTTCTTTTATATTTGAACCAGTTTGGACCCAAGATTCCGCTCTTATGTGGACACAAGGCTGGATGGCGATTCCTCTTATAATTCTGAGCAGGCAGAGTAAAAATGTTCTGTCAAGAAATACTAAATCATTTTTCTTGTTTGTTATTCAAACCAGTTTGGACCCAAGATTCAGATCGTATATGGAGATATTCCTGGATGGCGATTCCTCTTATAATCCTTATAGTCCTGCTGCTTCTATTTGCCTTTTATTGCTGGAGGAAGAAAAGCAGTAAGTGAAGAGTTTGGGTTCAAGGGACCCTTATCTGGAGTCAGAGGTGGTTCCTTGTGGTTGGAGATGTTGACTGAGTGAGTCTCTGGGGAGGCAGCAAAGGGGAGGCAGATCTGGATTTGAGAGGGATGGGAAGACAATATGTGAGGATGGTGGAATGAAGGTCACTTCATCCTTCTTTTTATTTTTGTTGCTGTCTTGGAAGCATCTCCATTGCAGGAGCAGTTTCAGCTTGTGGAAAAGAAAGAGGAAGGAGATGTTCTTGGAATGATGGAACCTCACACAACGACAGCAGCTACATCTTCACCTGTCAAGGTAGGTGGTGGGTGTCTTTGATCAGTGTTTGCATGGAAGTTCTGTTTACCCTGGAGACTGAAACCAGGTTCAGGAAATCCCCTCTAATGACTTTTGATGTCCTCTGGAGCAGTAGTGGGCTACACATTATTTAATAACCCATTCTGTTAGTGTGCCAAAATAGAGCAATTTCAAGCTCAGCTGCTTACCTTCTCAGGCAGCCCCGGTGAGTAGAACAGCGGAGGTGCGGAAATCAGCTTTAATGGGCTGGCGGGCGCAGCTGATGGTCGGAAGTACCGGTTCAGTAGAACCAGTCTGAACCAGCAAGAGCCCTCTACTGTTCTGAAGTCATCCAACTGTCATTATGTAGAGACAGGCGTGAGTCAGCGGGGCTTTAGAATGCCTGAAACATATTGGAGTAATTTTAGTAGATAGCTGAACTCTAATCCTTCAATTCAAGTAGAATTTAGTTTCCGAAGGTCCACTTGTCTTGATCTCTGTG
Source organism: Oxyrhabdium leporinum (assembly GCA_032468155.1). Classification (NCBI taxonomy): domain Eukaryota; kingdom Metazoa; phylum Chordata; class Lepidosauria; order Squamata; family Cyclocoridae; genus Oxyrhabdium; species Oxyrhabdium leporinum. The sequence continues at coordinate 8,540 of JANHFL010009391.1, read as the reverse complement.
AACATTTACTCTTTGTTTCTTTACTTATTTGGTTTTAACCAAAGAATTTAGGCACTGTTGTACACCTAGATATTTCTTTCAAAAATGGGGAAGGATAATTCTCTTTTTTGCCTTCAATTTAACAAATCATGTGTTGCCCAAGATATTTTATTGGACTTCAAGTCTGCACAAACATACAAAATGAAAGATACATTTAAGAAAACTTAGTAGCCAATAAGAATTCCTCAAATCATGTGTTGGAGACAAAGTTTTATGGACAGTCCCTGTGGGCTTTTTCTTAGGAGCAGCTCATCACCCTCAGGAATCCAAGACAGGAAATTTGGCTTGGTCAGATCTGATGCCAAAAGTCAATCCTTCTTTTCCTTGATGGGCTGGCAGTCTTTCTAGACTGCAGTAAACCAGTTAAAGTTACTTATTTCTAAAATTGTTGCAAAATGATTGCGAATCTACTTGTTTTCAAGAGGTTCCTGAGTTGCAGGCAGACTGAATGTTTGAGCACTGTCCTTTCTTTCCATCACTTTCCCAGGACTCTGAGGCCACCTGCAGCTGAATCCAGGACTCCTTCATTCCGTCTCCTCCTGGACCAACAATGAAGAACCGTCTTCCACCACGGGAACAAGAGGGGATATTGTACAAAAACATTGTGTTCCAACCCAAAAGAAGACAGCAAAATCACCCCTGATTGCAGCAAAATGTGTCTCTCTTGCTCCAGTCTCTTATTGGGCCTAGACATGGACTTCACCCTTGAAGAGATGATGAGCTGAGCTTCAATTTATGGCAGAAGAGAAAACACATCAAATAGGGCAAAATTCTGGACATAATCTTATTCTCTGAATCTCACTTCTAGCTTGGTGTAGATTTGAGCCTGCTGGGAATATTTCCATTGCAACATCTTTTCTTCATAATGTACTTTTTGGTTTTGTTTAGGGTGGGAGGATCTGGGTTGATTGCTTTGCCTGGATCTAGGCTGTTGAGGTCTTCGACATGAAACCTTGACTTTATTCCATGAGGAAAGCCCTTAACAGAAGCCAAAGAAAAAATCCTTCATTTGGACAGAAAGAGAGAGACAGACCTGACTGAAAATTGCAATGAGGTCTAATCCAGAGACTTTTATTCCACATTGAAGCATCTGTAGAATCTTCCAGCTTATAGGAGATCTTTCATCCTTTGAGGTTTCACATCTGATCCTCTCAGGGTGAAGAGGAGATCCAGGACTCTTTCCTTGTTGGGCTGTTTCTGTCCACCTTTGTTTGAATATAGACAGTATCTGGGAAAAGGTGCGCCATCCTTTAGAGCATTTTCCTTTGAATACTATCTGGGTCTCCTAGCTAATAACCCCACCTCATTTTGAGACTTTCTCACAGATACGTGTTTCCTTTTTCTTAGGTTCACTATTATTTTTATTCTCCTTCAGGATTTTGATGGTGCGTGGAGATCTCAATTCTGATAAAAAATAGACACACTTTGTGATTTTTCTAGTGCAATATTTCTCAGGTACAAGAATCACAAAAGCTACTGGCCTGTGCACAAGAAGTGACACACAATTCAGCAACATAAAATAAAGCAATACAAATAAAACCACAATTCAACAAGAATCAGAAAAGCGTCTCCCATTGGATTAGAAAAAAACACGGTGCTGAAATAGTACATGGGTTAAATCCCTACTTCATATAATTGTAAATTTGGGGGTGCAATTCAAGAGCAAAATCATAGATTTAGTCAAAGAATGGTTTTGGAGGGATGCCACATTCATTTTACCTTCAATATCAACACAAAATAAACTTTGTACCTTATATTTTATATTTTGCATGGAAATATTGGCTGTTAATTGAAAGGTCCAGAAAGTGTTTGTTTGTTTGTTTACTCGTTATTGAAATAAGATCATGGTTTGAGTGCCCTTCAGAGAGTTCACAGTAAGGATAACCATTCTAATGTTTAGACTCAAACAGCAATTTTCAGAACTGTTTTAGCAGAACATACTGCTCTTTTGCAAATCTAAACTTTTCATAATTTATAGTTTATCATTTGTTTTATTCTACATATCTGCAGCTCCACTATAGAAATCTGTGGCTCAGGATAAGAAGTGGAGCCGATCTTGTCAGGTGGCATTTAGGCCTTGCAGCAAAATAAACTTACTTGGGTATTTTGCTTTTTTACCTCACAGTTCACTAGATGGTTATTGTTATTTTCAATTCTGTTTAGACACAAGAAAGGCCAGGAGGATGCGGGCAGTTCTCTGCTGCAGAGAGAAAGGCTTTGGTGTGGTGAAGAAGGTCTAGGAGCCCAGCTCTGTCCTGGGCTGAGGGGCGTGGGTGTGATGTCCTAGGTGGGGATGACGCAGTTCCTCCCTTGGGCGTTGAGTTGAAGGACTGAGTCAAGAGAAGCTGCAGCTCTTTGTCTCTCTGGGGAAGGAAGAAGAGAGAGACGGAACCCGAGACCAGCTTCCCAGGAATCCTGAAGAGAAGATGGAGACCATCCCTTGGATGATAGGTTTGGGACCTCTGTTTTCTTCTACTTCCCTTTTCGATCTGATTCTTCTCTGCCCCGAAGAGCTGATTGCTTTACTCCCACGATCTGTTCTTATTCTAGATCTTTCTCTGGAAATCTGAGTTTTCTTCTTCCTTGGTGAGGAATCATTTGAGCAATGGGGCACTTCCTGCCTCTCCTCCCCATTTCGTCTGCCCCCAGCTCTCATGATTCAGAGCCATCTCAACTAAAGGCGGTTTGAGGGGATGCAGAGCAGTCACTCTTCCTTGCGAAGCACTCAAAAGATGATCTAAAACTGCAGCTTCGCAGTCAATAAAAGAGATAGGAAGTTGGGGTAATGGATGAGCAATGAAAGGGATCATTCTGTGGGTTGCAGTGAAGGCTGTTGAGTATAAGGAGGCCCCCTTTTCTCCATCCTGCTCCTTTCTAATGATTGAGAACTGAGATCAACAGAACAGCTGAGGTTTGGGGAGAAAACCCTCTTGGGCCCCTGAAGGTCTCCATACTTCCTCATGATTCCAGCCATAATAAGATTTGGGGACTCTTATGAGCCACCTCCTTCACTAGCCAGAACATGGGTGGGAAAAGACCCCTTCCTCCTCCTCCTTCAGGGCAGCATCTCATCTGCTGCATCCAATCAGGGAAGAAGATTCAATTGAGGATGGTGGGGACAATAGTCTTGCACAGCAGGGATCATCTCTCATTCTTGAAACTGCACCTTCCCTCCTTCTCTCTTTCAGTCCTTTCGTGGATCCTCCTGGAAGCAGGTAAGAGACCCTCATGCAAACTTTGCTTGTGTTCAGAAAAAAGTAGACTGTAATTCTTGCAGCCTTTGAAGGAGGGAGAAGGTCCAATGAAACCGAAAGCCCAAAGAGTGATTCAGAAGGAGAAAAGTCCATCTCTGTGGGTGCAGCTGCTCTGCTGTTCTTTTCTGCTTGGGTCAGTGCAATGGGTGTATCCAATCCTTGTTGCTTCTTCAGAAGGCATCTGCTGATGGTCATGAGCCACCCTGTTGAGTTGCCTCCCTTCATGGAGAGACATCACTGAGTCTCCCTGAAGAGCCAATGCAAGATTATCTAATATTTGGTTTGGTAAACTTTTTCTCCCATTTTGTCATACTGAAGAAGGAATAGTTGTTTTTACCAGATAACCCTGAAAATCCTTCTGTTAATGTCCCTGGTGAGTCTAAGATGGAGCCTTCTAAAAAATGTCTACCTCAACTTCTTCTTCTTCTCCCAATATAAAACGGTCTGCGAAGTAAGGGGAGCAGAAAGGAAGATGGTCCTAAAAGATCAGGGAGGGTTGAAATCTTGGATGGACCTTCATCCAAGCAATGGTATCAAGGGTAGGAGAATCTTTCATTTGCAGCGTTGGTCCCTTTTTGTCCAACTTCTGTCCTTGTAAGGGGAAGCAATGGATCCTCAGAGCAGATCAAGGATCCTCAGAGCAGATTATGGATGGGAGCCATTCTGAGAATCGGGGTGGATTTTGTGGTGTAGAGATTTGGTTCCAAAAGGAGATCAGAAGGAAAGACTCAGTGGCTTTTCTTTCTTTCCTCAGGTTCACAGGCAGATTCACCTCTATCAGCCCCCAGGCTGTCCTCGTCTCTTCCACACAACGTTGTTATTAGAGGAGAAGAGATTCCCTTGAATTGCTCCCTCCCCAAGGGAGTCAAGTCAGGGAATCCCGAGGGATCTCATAGAGGAAGGTTCCTTTTCTACTGTAAGGATCAATCCGACTTTCCAATTGAAGATCGACATCTCCCTAACAATATCTTTATCGTCAGGACTGAAAATCTGAGCTCTGGCCAAATAAAGATAATATGTATATGCAAGATCGGGGAAACATCTGGGGGATGGTCTTATTCTCCCGAAAGCAGCCAGCTGGTCTTCTCAGTGGTTGGTAAGATGAATATTTATTACCCCAAAATATTCATAGCAAAGGATAGCACAATGCTCAAGCTATGAAAATGCACGATAGACCTTTCAAAAATAAATCCAGTAAACAGAATACGAAACAAGCCAACCCATCGCTAAATAAATAGAACTTGTAAGCAAATGGTTAGCAGGACATTCTTTCCATGAGAAAATTATCTCCCCAATGGGATATTATGGTTATGACGACATTGTTATTCCAGTTATAGAAAGAACAAATCCTTTTCTACTCTTGTATGCTTTATACCTCCTTATACATTTTTGTACTGTACTGCATATTACAGAAATGTGCTTTTCTATAATTTGAAGATTCAGTTGATGGGTAGATAGAGGTAATCAATCCTTTGTCCAGTCTCTCTTGTCTGAAAAGGGATAGACTTTGTGTTATTTTCACCCTCCTTCCTTATTTTCCATTTTAACCTCCATTATCTGAAATATCACTGCTCTGCCTCATAGAAATGGTAACTTAGATTCAAGGAGGTACTCTGGATGATTTGAGGAAACTCCTCTGATTCATAGCAGACCTAAATATATCTCCCTTCTGAATATTTTGCGCAGAGGTCCCCCCTTCCCCATGGCTGAAAGTGGATCCATTGTCCCGGAGGGTGAAGGAAGGTGACCCCTTGCTCTTCCTCTGCTCAACGGAAGGAGGCGACTCAGAGAAGAAGTTCCATTTCTACAAGGATGGGGTGGAGATCACCTCCAGTGAAGAAGGTCTTCTGGAACCCTCCAGTGAACCCACAAATCCTCTTCAAAATGCCTCTCTGAGAATCCCTCATGCCTCGCTCAACCACAATGGGGAATTTGCTTGCAGTTATGAAGAGAAGAGAAGCAACCGATGGGTCATGTCTTCTTGGAGCCACGGGACAAACGTCACAGTTGAGCCAGGTAGGAGGAGATTTGGATTTGGTTAAATCTTGAGACCACCACGAAAGGCTAAACTAGGAAGGGCAAAGAAAGTCCTGGACAAAGGCAAATGGCTTTTGTGGGATTGTTAACTAGCTTTCCACAGAGAGTTCCGTGAAAAATCCCGAACTGAGGTTGATAAAAAAAAAGGGGGGGTCTTTTTATTTATAGATTTAATAGAATTAAAAACTTCAAGAAAAAGCAGGGTAAAAATGCTCTGTCAAGAAATACTAAATCATTTTTCTTGTTTGTTATTGAAACCAGTTTGGACCCAAGATTCAGATCCTATATGGATATACTACTGGATAGCGATTCCTCTTATAATCCTTATAATCCTCCTGGTTCCATTTGCCTTTTATTGCTGGAGGAAGAAGAGCAGTAAGTGAAGCGGTTTGGGTTCAAGGGTTCCCTTACCTGGAGTCAGAGATGTCTCCTTGTGAGATGTGGACTGAGAGACCCTCTGGGGAGGCAGCAAAGGGGAGGCAGATCTGGATTTGAGAGGGATGGGCAGGCAATATGTGAGGATGGTGGAATGATTCATCCTTCTTTTTTACTTTTATTGTTGTCTTGGAAGCATCTTCATCTCACAAGCAGTTTCAGCTTGTGGAAAAGAAAGAGGAAGGAGAATTTCTTGGAATAATGGAAACTCAATCTACAACAGCAGCTACATCTTCATCTGTCAAGGTAGTTGGTGGGATTCATGGGTGACTTTGATCAGTGTCTACATGGGAGTTCTCTTTACACTGGAGAGTGAAACCAGGTTCAGGAAATCCCCTGTAATGATGTTTGATGTCCTCTGGAGGCATCCAACTGTGGTTGTTCAGAGACAAGAATGATGAGCTGGGCTTTAGAGTGCCCCTAACATATTGGTGTAATGTTAGTAGATAGCTGAACTCTAACCCTTCAATTCAAGTAGAATTTAGTTTCCAAAGGTCCACTTGTCTTGATTTCTGTGAACATTTACTCTTTGTTTCTTTACTTATTTGGTTTCAACCAAAGAATTTAGGCAGTGTAGTATCCCTAGATATTTCTTTCAAAAATGGGGGAGGACAATTCTCTTTTTTTGCCTTCAATTTAACAAATCATGTGCTGTCCAAGATATTTTCTTGGCCTTAAAGCTCACACAAACCTACAGAATGAAAATTATATTTTAGAATGCTAAGTATCTTAGTAGGTAATAAACATTCCTCTAATCAAGTGTTGGAGGCAAAGTTTTATGGAAGGTTCCTGTGAGTTTCTTCTTAGCAGCATCTCATCACCCTCAGGAATCTGAGAGGGGAAATTTGGTTGGGTCAGATCTGATGCCGAAGGTCAATCCTTATTTTACTTGGTGGGCTGGCAGTCTTTCTAGGCTGCAGGAAACTAGTCAAACTTACTTATTTCTAAAAATGTTGCAAAATGATTGAGAATCTACTTGTTTTCAAGAGGTTCCTGAGTTGCAGGCAGGTTGAATGTGTGAGCACTGTCCTTTCTTTCCCTCTCTTTTCCCAGGACTCTGTGGCCACCTACAGCTGCATCCAGGACTCCTTCACTCCATCTCCTCCTGGACCAACAAAGAAGAACCATCTTCCACCTCGTGAAGAGGAGTGGATATTGTACACTGACATTGTGTTCCAACCCAAAAGGAGACAGCAAAGTCATCCCTGATTGCAGCAAAATGTGTCTCTCTTGATCCAGTCTCTTATTATGCCTAGACGTGGACGTCACCCTTGAAGAGATGATGAGTTGCAGCTGAGATTCAAGTTATAGAGGAAGAGAAAACACATCAAATAGGGAAAAATCCCGGACGTAATCTTATTCTATGAATCTCACTTCTCTCTTGGTGTAGATTTGAGCCTGCTGGGAATATTTCCATTACAATATCTTTTCTTCATAATGTACTTTTTGATTTTGTCTTCTTCAAAACTGGTATTTCAATATAGAGAGGAAATCTAATCTTTCCCCTATATGGTCCAATGGATCTTGATTGATTGCTTTGTCTGGATTTTGACTGTTGAGGTTTTTCAGTTCCATCCTTGATCATGTTTCACTTAGAAAATCGCTCTGAGAGGCCAAAGAAAGAGACCTTGGTTTGGACACACAAAGAGAGAGACAGACCTGATGCATGAAACAACTGCAGTGAGAAGTAGACTGATACTGTAATCTTCTGGGGAAAGATAA
>JANHFL010009387.1:15921-30028 GCA_032468155.1 Oxyrhabdium leporinum | reverse complement strand
GCTTTGGGGCTCGTGCGAAGCGACAGGGGGGCAGCTGATGATTAAAGCAGCTCCAGTGAGTACAGCAGGGGCAGTGCGGAGCTCACCTGGGCAGCTTGGACGGCAGAAAGGTGAGTTATTTAGCGATAGCTTAGGGCAAGGGGGGGGGGCAGGCCCAGCCAGAGCTCAGAGCCAGAGGTTCGCCCAAACCACTGCAGCAGCCCACACCTGCATGTCACATGATATATGAAGCATATACATCAGATATAATATGTAAGGAGAAATTGTTTTGAAACTTAGAAGCATTTTAAAAGCTTATTTTAATGTGGTGATTAGCTACTTAAAAGACTGGAAAAATGCCACGAAGGGGGTTTATCCTTAACTATCTAAGAACCTGACATATGGTCCTGATACTTAGGTATGTTTTTTGACTAATTAGTCAAATTATAAAATGATTTTGAAGAAAACATGCTTTGCAATACCAGTGCTGTGAGTACAATCTACATAAGGTGCATTTAGTCACTCAGAATGGGAGACAACTTCATTACTTCTGTTCACAATCCATAGATATGTTTGGGGATTCCAGAAAACCTCTACTAACTCTTTGAATTTGTTTAAGTAATAGAGCTGCTTTACTAAAAATATAAGACAGTAAGTAGGCAGGGTTTGTGTGCTTTTTCATCTGTTCTTATGCTCAATGGCAAGCATTCTCTCTAGGGGCTCCTCTCCCATGGAACAGCCCACTCCTCAAGGCAAGGATGGTCCCCACTTTCATAGCCTTCTGGAAATTGATCAAAATCTGGCTGTTCTGGTTCCACCAATCTTAGTTAGTTAAGATATCTAAGTTTGCATAATTTGTTGTCTCAGTAAACTGAGGTGTACCTGAAATTTGTTAAGGATTGAAACAAATCAAAATACAATTTGAGCAAAAATAAATAACTTAAAACATTAGCTTAATTTGTGCTTTTCATGGTGCCATCCTTGTTTGGATTGCTGCAGAGTGTAATTTTTTGCAAGGACTAAAAAGGAGTTGCTGGTGCCACAAGATCAAGGACTTGGAGAATATAAAGAGGGCTACAGCTGCCCCTCTTTGCTTTGGAGCTCATGAGACATGCTAGACTGTCTGTGATGGGAAATGAAATTATGGACTAGAGAAAAATTTAGGTGTGTTTGGCCTGATGCAAATAGGAATGGATGGGGAAGTGCTGCCAAGGGAATCATAAGCACTCTGTGGAACTCAACGCAAAAGTCTTTCTGTTTTGGATGGGCTGGCAGAGCTAGCATAATAGACCAATAGAAAACCATAGTTGCAATGGAAGGCAGAGGACCAGTGGTAGGCTGCTGCATGGTTGGAGAGGTTCAGGTGAATCTCTAGCCGTGATCACTGGCTGGGCCTGCCCACCTGCCCTTGTGCTATGCTTTCCATAAATAACTAACTTTTCCCACGCTAACCAGGTGAGTTCCGAGCTGCCCCTGCTGTACTCAGCGGAGCTTCCCGAGTCAATTAGCTGCCTGTTTGAAGCTGCATTTCAGCCCCAAAGCAGCATGTGAGAGTGAAGTGAGTTCATGCACGCGCGCGTGTGCACGCTCACAACCAGCAAACCGCTTGTCAACGTAAGTGCAGCCCACCTCTGCAGAGGACTATCAAGAGCCAGAATGGGACAACTTGCCATGGCCAACTCACCACAGCCAATTCACCACAGGACATATTGTAATGGCCAACTCAACCATGGGACAACTCACCGCAGGACAATTCAATAATTCAATTTAATTAATTAAAATAATTAAAACATTATTTTAATTTTTCTAATTCACGTTTAACCCTCCTTTGGCATCCTTTTCTCAATGAGTCTATTCTACCATTTCGACAATATTGATGTAACTCTTGTCCCACACCATGTTGGCCAGGGTGAGTTGTCCTGCAACGAGTTGTCCTAGACCCATTAAGAGCAAAGTGTTTTAGCCCAAGCTTCTGCCATAGACAAATGGCATTCAGACATTTTAAGGATGGATAGGTAGTCCTCGACTAATAATGACGATTGGGGCCAGGATTTCCATTGCTAAACAAGATGCTTGTTAAATGAATCATACCTAATTTTGCTACCTTTTTTGCCATAGTTGTTAAGTGAATCACTGCAGTTAAGTGAATCATGCGGTCATTAAGCAAAACCATTTTTCCTTGTTCATTTTGCATGCTGGATGATGGCTGAAAAAGTTGCAAATGGTGATCATATGACTCTGTGATGCTGCAACCATCATAAATATATGCCAGTTGCCAAGTGTCCGAATTTTGATCATGTGTCTGGGGGATACTGCGATGGTCGCTTTTTTTCAGTGACACTGTAACTTTGAGCAGTCACTAAGTGAATGGTTATACACCAAGGACTACCTGTATGTCCACTTTTCTATAGAGACAGAGAACACCACTGTTCAATGGCAGAGTGAAGACTTGGATCAAGATGTGAATTAAAGGGATAAAAGAAAGAGGTAATTTCACTGAAGTTTCTTCAAAATGGAACTGAGAGAAATTATTGGAGGGAAAGATTTCTATCATAGTGATTAGCAAAGTCATCACCAGTATGTGGAAACGTGGCACAGTTTCTGCTCATATTACAAAGACTTGTGCTTCCTCTATTGGCTACAAAGAAGAAGGCAAGTTTTATTACTGTACTAGCCTGCGTGCCACTTTGACACAAATAATATTTATATTTAAAGCCATGTTTAAGTTCAATTTAAAAAACAAACAAACTAGGGAAAAATGAAGCAACACAGACTTAAGAGAAAAGAGAAGAACTGGCCAGAAAACAAGAATAATCTTTGAACTTCAAGGGCTACGTAAAAAACAGAGGGTAATAAAATAATAAACCAAAGGAAGTATTTAAGAGAGATGGAGCCAGCTACCAAAGTTTGTCTCATTTTGAGCTTTGGGATGGATTTAATTATCCCCTCTAATAACATTGGGCATTTGTCTAGACTTGAAACACCAATGTTCTTTCCAGTCCTCTCTTGGCAATCTCCTCTCACTTTCTCCAACAATCTTGCCCTCGTTTGCTTAAAATCAACTGGCTTACAGTCTGTCCTTTGGGACTATGTGCCAGGATCCTAAGGACCAAGTCTCCTTTTGCTCTAAATTTGGAAGGACCAAGTTAATTTTTGAGGATAAAAGTAAGTAAGCAAGGTAAAAGTAGCAGGGCCCAAACCTGCAGGGGTGAAGATATTCCATCTACAAGAAAAGCCCTTCACTCTTATACATCACTGGGAAAAATATGCTAGACACTGCATTATGAGGAAAAATCCATTACACAAGTTCAGGGGAATTTTCCGTTTTTATTGCTGTTTCTTCATATGATCTGTAACTGAATCCAAGCTCAGAGTCTGCACTTAAGCATTGCTGGATTCTGAAGTCCAGACCTACGTAATTATCAATAATTTCAGATGTAATGTTTATTCATTCAGTGATATTGGAGTACAGATAGTCCTTGACTTACAATAGTTCATTTAGTGATTGTTCAAAGTTGCAATTGCACTGAAAAAAATGACTTATGACCATTTTTCACACTTACGGTAGCTGCATCACCCCCGGGTCACCTAATCAAAATTCATATGCTTGGCAACTAGTTTGTATTTATGACCGTTGCAGTGGGGTCACGTGATCATTTTTTATGACCTTCTGAGTCAATGGGGAATCCAGATTCACTTAACAACCGTGTTACTAACTTAACAACTGCAGCAATTTGCTTAACAAACGTGGCAAGAAAAGTCATTTAACAAATGTTCCACTCAGCAGTTAAATTTTGAGCTCAATTGTGGTCGTAACTCGAGGACTACCTTTATACCATGGAATAAATCTGAAATCAAAGTAACACTACAGTAATTTTTTTTAGCTGGAAGTTTGCATTTTAACACGCTTTGAAAAAAAGAAAGCAAAGAATTACACTATGTGTCTTTCTATCCAGTTGTAAGACCTGAGCTGCGGAAAGAACCTAAGAAACCCACCCCTGGTGGAGCAAAGCCACAGTCCAAATGCTGCAAGGTGGTGCTCCATCATCAAATGAATCCTGCACAAACTTCTCTTAGTCTCCTATGAAAACCTATCTTGAAAGTGATTATCTCTATGTCTTGTGACAGATAAACGTTATGAGTTAATTCAGGTTTATATGAAGAAATGTTTTCCATTTCCTCTGAAAATGCTCCTTTTTAGCAGCTGACCAATATTTGTAGTACAGCCGGAGAGGGAATGGGTCCACCTGCTTAATTCTGTTCCATGCAGGAGTTTAATAAATTCTACCAGAGATTTCCTGTCCTCTGCAATGTTTTACCCTTCCTCAGAGGGAAATGTTTTCCTCAATGTTTTACCTCACCTACAAGGATCATTTGTGGGTGGCTGGGTTCAGTGGTGTGCTAGTCTAGAGCTGGCTTGTATTGATTGCTGAATTTTCAGGAATTTTGAGAGCTGCTTGTGAACAGAGCTGAGGCTGACCCTTGGTCTATGTCATGGCAGGAGGAGCAATGGAGTCAGCAGAACCAGTTCTTAAGCAGTGGCTGGGTCCATACAATACTTCAGGCTAAAATGGGTTGTGGTACAGGATTTGTGTGAAACCCAGTTATTAGCCAGGTATGTGATCCAAGCCATCATCTTATGTTTAAGTAGAGCATGTGAACACAGCAAGTGGGTTTTCTTAGCTTGGATTTAAGACTCAGGATGTTGCGTGAGCCAAGTTCTCACAAATCGGGATCTTCTCCCCCATCCAGCCAGGCCAGACCACTGAAAGCCAACCTCCTGCTATTTTTCTGTCTTGGTGGCTTGGAGTATAAACTTATTTCCAGAATGAGTAGCATTCCTGTGGTTCATCAATCTTTTTCCGGTACTGCTTGAGTTTTAGAAATGTTGTCTGGCAGCTGCCACAGAGAGACATGTGACATTAACTGGCTATTTTATCAAAGGTTTCCAAACGTTTTTGCCTAATAATAAATCAACCTGTCTGAAACTGGGAGGAAGATAGGCAGTTATAGGGAAGGGAGGGCAGGAACACTTCTTTGCCAAATGAGCAATAAAGTTCACAAAGGCAGAAAAATCAACTCAGGGGAAGAAGTTCTGGAACTAGAGCAACATTACCCTCAGTTACCTCAGTTACCTTACCATAAGTTAGGCTAAAGTTGCTCTAGTTCCAGAACTTCTTCCTCTGAGTTGATTTTTCTGCTTTTGTGAGTCTACAACTCACAGAATGAGGAGCCCCTGAAGTTGTTGGCTTGTACCAAGAGAAACCAGGGTTCCCACCCTTGTTGCGTTGTTGTGCTGCCCACTAGGGTCATCCTCGCTCCCCCAAAATCTCTTTTGACTCACGGCCACCCCAAAATTGTCCACTCTTTTCTTTTATTGTTTAACATTCTGGCAGTGGCTCTCAAGATTTTCAAGTTGGAGTCTTATAACCCATACTTGCAGAAGACAGAATTGAACCTGAAACCTTTTGTGTGCCATACACTTCTTTGGAGCCCTTAGTGCTCTCTGAGCTTGATGGTTTCCTTGCAGACAGTTCATTACCAAACTAGATAACATCAAATGTTACCTAGTTTGGTAATGAAACATCTGCAAGGAAACCACCAAGCTCAGAGAGCCCTAAGACCCCATAGTTCACGGTTGTCAAGCTCGCCGTGTCATGTTGCCGTCACGTAATATTTTGCGATGCTTTTCCCATTTGAGGAGCTGGGGGTGGGCATGGCCTGTGCGTGACACATCCGCCCCGCGGGCAGCCAGTTTGGCACCCCTGTGCATAGTTCAACCTTGAGCTACAAATATTCTCTTCTATCAATGATCACTTCTTCCCAGGTCCTTATGGGGGTTCCACATCTGAAAGGCACCAAGTTGGGGATATTTGAACTATGGTAAAATATGAATAATTTCAGTTTCTAGTGTTCCGTAATAGTGAAGTAATAAAAAAAAGTGTCATTAAAGTTGGATAATACAGCCATACATATAATATTAATCGTCTGTTGGGCAAAAATCTGCACTGTTCAGGCTAACACTAATGAAAATCATTTTTAAAAAGATGGAGTAATAAGGACAATCAACAGCTAAACTAATAAGTCCAAAACAGCCTTGAGCTTCAGTGCCACTACACTCTATTTCTATATTTTTGATGTGGCCATCCGTTTATTCCATGAGGATCACCGTAGAGAGGCAAATGGAAATTCAACCTTCATAAATTATTAGCCATTTGATTCATGCTTTGTAGAGTAATAGATGTTTACAAAATGTTCATTGATTAAGAAAGAGAAGTTTGTGGTATAATCCTACCTATCCTGAGATGTCCTCCTACTTTGGTCCCTCTAGGACATCTAAATCAAAGGACTGAACAGAGGTCCAGGAAAGTGTGGGATTTGTTGATGTGGAGAAGAGTGCTCATGGACAATGAAGTCATTGTCACTTACTGACCCCATGCTACCTGAAAAGTTCTGGCAGGAATTATAAAAACTATGATGTTGTGAGAATCACTGACTCTTCTCTTTCCAGTTCTTACTCATCACCAGTAAATAACTGCATAATGGGTGGCGTGCAAACTTAAATCTGCCAACATGCCACTGAGGAGTTCAGACACAAACATGAAAGAGTTCAAAGGCTTTCCCTCAAGTCCAAACCAACTCTGAAGCCCAACCTTTTGCAAAGCATTCTCCTGAGATAAAAGGAGAGCTCAGGAAAATAATGTTTTTTTGAGTGCCACATATATATTGACAGCCGGCTGAATTCTCATGGTTATCTTGTTTTGGCTTAGAGTCCTTAATAGATACTTTTTAATGGAAGGTATATATTAATTATTTGAGCTCTAAAGAGTCACAACGGAATCTTTGCTTCTAAATCTGTAGTTTTTACCTTGGAGGAAAAAAAATCAAACCACCATAAGTGAATGAAAACTGCTTAGCTCTCCAATGTTCCCCAAATAAATAACAGTCTGAATAAAGACTTCATGATGTACACATATCTGTGGTCTTTTGTTACTGTGTCAGGCTCTACTTTGAATGTATTTTGAAGTAATCTCATTGTAGGAGTCCAATTGATTACCATGAGCTGTGCCTGGAATGCTCTCTTGCCTCTGCACACCAGTGATTTTCTCCTGGGCTGCCTGCCCCCTTCTGAAGGACATAAACAGGAAGACCATATGGAAGAGTGAATGTTTGGGCTTCAGTTCTAGCCATTTTACCCATGGCAGGGTCAATTGATTTGGCCTTATAAGGAATGATAGTTGGGCTTGGCTTTATTTATTAATCTATAAAGAAAACAGGCCTTATGACCTACTCTTACACCATCCACTGAATCAAAAGGCAATTGCATCTGCATGGAAATGAAGATTCTCCTGGCCAGCCTCTTTCTGAAGATGCCAGGCTAAGAGGAGAAGTATTTTGTTCCTGTCACATCAACCTTTACAAGTATCTGGGTACCTTGCAGCTTTCACCTGAGCAGTCTTAAAGGTAGAATAGTGCAAAGACCCACATACTGAAATTCAGTACCATAAACCATATGAAATGTTTGAGAGAAAACCAACCAGCTGGATGCTGAATTGAGCCTTATGAGGATTAGGTACAAAGTACAAAGGGAGGATCTGGAAACTGCGATATCAGAGAGTTGGAGCTCAAAGAACCATCAATAATGAGTTTAAAAGCACAGCAAGCCAGAAACTCAGTTCAAGTGAAGTATATTCCAGGCTGGGAGACAGAAATGAAGTACACCACAGATTGCAAACCGAAAGCTGGCAGAAAAACAATAAAGAGACCATAAGAATTAATGGTTTGAAAAAGAGAAGAAGAAAAAAACATAGGGCGATGTCTACAGAGATGAGGCTTAGAGCAAGCAAGAGGATAAGTAGCTCAGGATAGTTTAGCTACACACGGAGGTCATTGATAGCGATGGCATCCAAGCTATGGGTTTTTCACCTCCCCAGCTCTCTGCCTCTGGGGGTGAGAGACTTGACTTCTGAGAGTTTTAGAAACATTACATAGCTCCCTTCCCTCCCAGGCAGCCCAGAATTTTGCTCTCAGATTCACAAACATACCCCAAATGAAATACCTTCCTGTTCAAAGGATCCTTTGAAATGTACCTGTGCAAAACAACCTCGGCTATCAGTCTGACTAACAGTATACAAGGTGGCCTAAGGGACATCTCTCAACAATGGAAAAAAACCAGACATTCTTGCATATAATGTCCTCTGTGTCCCAAGCCAATCCTTGGATTTTCTTCCTTTATTGAGCCTGTCTCACCTCTGTAAACAACTCAATCAGCTGGGCTTTTGTAGCCTGCTTTGGTAGGAAAGCCTCAACAAGCTCACAGTTGTATGTGAACAGTGGCCAGCAGTTTGCTGCAGTCAATCTTTGGCTGGAGACCCGCCCAAAATGTTCCATCTACAGCCTCCAGCCTCTGCAGCTTCTTAGTCTCTCTTCCTCTTTCCCTGCCAACACCTACAAAGCCCGAAAGGGGTAAAACCCAGGGGACTTTGATTTCTTCATTTTGTCCATGCCATCGTTACTCATCTCTAGTGGGCCTGGCATCCATTCCTCTCTACTGTGTTTCTGTTTTTAATGCCTGCTCACTAGACTGAAAACAGCCTCATGTGGTAAGCTTATGTCTTTTAATATGGAAAAAAATATGGGGGAAACGTTAGCCAAAACATACTATGCCCCATTCTTTACTTTTAGAGAATCTGTATATCAAATAAAAGGAAATAAGGAAATATAAGTCTCCTTGGGCAAGATGGGCAATATTAAAGATTGATAAGGAAATGAGGAAATCATACTTTTCCACTCCTCTTGGCACAGAAACAAGCTAAGGTCAATCAATGGGAGTGAATTAGTAATACTAATCAGCAGGCAGAATACAGAATAACAGACTTGGAAGGGATTTTATGGGTCTTCCTGCCCAACTCCCTGCTCAGGCAGGAGAGCCTATACTATGAAAAAATATATGAAAACATATGAAAAAAATGACAAGAAATTCTAAAACCATAAAGCAAAAGAAGAAGTAAAATAGATTAAAAGGGAAAGGAAGGAAAATAATGAAGGGAATTAAGCCTCCTTACAAATTACCACCAAAGTTCAGGAGTTCTCCAGAGGGACAACTGTTGTGTTTTATCAATCTATGTTCCTTTTACAAGTTAGAATGAAGTTCCATTCCCGTCTGCTGATTTCCAAAACCCTGTTACACAGGAACACTAAGCACACTTCACAGCACTTTACAAAAACATTATTATACTAATTCTTGTATTCCCACTATAAAAAGTAGACTAGTTTTATTACAGAACGAGGGACAGAGAATTCAAGTTAGGAACTTAGCTTGTTGAAAATGTTCTACAAAATCAACTGCTAAGAGATGATATGAATTACTGACTTTGCAAGTAGAACAGACTTTTAAATATTACATGATGGCAGGATAGACAAACTATATCTATGTTCTGAGCCATGCTCTCTGATTGCCATGCTTTGTGAAAGTTTATTAAAGAAAATATTTAGTATCTTCAGAAAATCACACAATTTCCTATTACACTGCCCCTAATGCTTAAGTTATATGATATCATGTAATTTTCATCAACTGCTTATTTAACAATTATTTTCTGAAGTATCCTCTTTATTTCTATAAATTTTAAATCAAAATAATACACTTTTTAAAGTATAATTTGTTTGGAGTGAAGTGTTAGATCATGTTATCTGCATTTTACCTTTCTCTCAAAATTAGAGCAACAGTAAGGATTAACTTCTAAAGAAGTATTGCAGTCATCTAGTAATATAACTGAAAGTTTCTATCTTTGCAATCTGAGACCCTCAATATATATTTTATAGTGCCATTAATTTGTTTTCATGCCATTCTGTCTATTAAGTTGCCACAGGCTCAAGGATATTTCCATAAGATTGCTATCATTGCCAAATAGATGCAACTAAAGATATTTCAAGATTCTATTCACACTGAAAGGCATTAGAATATTCTGAGTTCAGGTCTCTGGAAAAGAAAAATATTTTGCAGTAAATACAATTATTACAACAGCTGTGTATATTAATGCTAAAAGAAATGGAAATAAAAGTGGAAACAGAAGAATTTTGAGTTAGCAAATAAGCTGGGGAAATGGCTAGCTTATAAATTAAGAAAAGAAAAACGATATTAAAATTACAAATTGAAAAAATCATGGAATCCGATAATACAAGTATTCAAAGAATATTTCATCAATATTATGCAAAATGATACAAAGAAGATGACATTCCCCAGAAAGAAGAAACAACATTTACCAAAGGAAATGGATAAACAAAAAGAGAAGATGAATGGACCCCTAACAATAAGGGAAGGCTGTCAGGCCATAAAGAAGATTAAAATAGGGAAAGTGCCTGGACCACTTGGCCTCCCAGCTTCCTATTATAAACATTTGACGATGAACTATTCTAACCTTTTAAAAACCTTTCCTTTTAAAGAAAAGTTTAAAAAAGGAAAAGGGAAAAGGAAATATATGAGAAACTAAGAAAGATGGGTATAGGAGAAAGGATATTACGATTTAATCTTAAAGAGAGGGGTGAGATTATTTCCTTGTACGTATCTGCTGTAAGAAAGACTGCAAGTCATGTTTCTTTTCCTGTTTCTACCAATATGTCTTTCTTAGCTTCTCACTTATTTCCTTTTTCTTTTCTTTGATTTTTTTAAAAATTTCAGTTTATAATATCTGTTATTCTTGTGAAAATTCTTAATAAAACTATCATGTAAGAAAAGAAAACTCTAAATTCATCTGGAAATTTGACGAAGCAATTGTATTGGAGTAGCTTGCATACAATGTGAAGGAAATGAACTAGTGCTTAGGAAACAGGCTTTGCCTTTCCCTTACTGTTTCTATAAGCTTTGTGGTCTTCCTTCCTCCCTACGACTTGTTCATGGGAATCTTCCAACTCTACAGACCAAAGGTTAAAGTATATAGGGGCAATAGGAAAGGGAAATCACTCTCATTCTTCAGGTTGAACCTATTCTACTGAAAATATACATTTTAGTAGCCAATATTAAGTAGTCAATAGAAAGCCAGTTTGGACTAATGGTTAAGGCAACAGTTAGGCCAGAAAGTGGGAGATTGTGAGTTCTAGTCTGGCCTTAGCCGTAAAAGGCAGCTGAATGACCTTGAGCCAGTCACTTTCTCTCACCTTACAGGACTGTTGTTGTGGGGAAAATAGGAAGGTGTATTGCATATGTTCACTGCCTTGAGCTATTTGCAAAATTAATAAAGGCAGGATAGAAATAAATATTAACAAGTTACTCTAATCAGCAAATAATTAAAAAATAAAACCCAACCCCAAAGGGGACATATAGTGCACCAAGGATGCAGATTATTTATCTTTATGTAAGCCATGGGGAATTGCACTCATAGAAGCCAATAAACGTGTAAGATAAAACATATTATAACATTTCCCCCTCAATGTACTTTGCCGGGTGAGGGAATTCAAATTGTTTCTCTCTAGAAGGTGTGGTTCTTATATCATTCACTTTAAACTGAACAAGAAATCTCACAACATCTAAAGAATCAAGGACCTGGGGACAGTCCTTATTTTCTATGCCCATAGCTAAGGAAAAGTTAAATTCCTGCAAGTGATATAGAGTACATTGATTTTTTGGGTGATTATTTGCTTGAAAAGAAAACGTCAACAGCACTAAAGCCATGAAAAGAGAAAATCAGGCATCCTCTCTCTCTCTCTCTCTGCTTGATGTCAAAGGGTTAAAGTCACACCAGGTTCTTGAAAACAGTTACTTCCAAGTCAGCATCTGGCTACTGCTGCGGTTAGTGGGAAGGATTTTGCTTTTTAATAGCATTATAAATAGGGCTGTGTTCAACATGCTGCAGACTTATTTTCTCTTTCATTCAGCCTTCTCCCTCCTCCTGCACATCTACCACAGCTCTGTAGGCATGGACCCATCAAACACTTTGCTCAAATTCATCGCTTTGCTTATATGCCTTCTTCCTGTTCTTCAGGCCTGTCCTCAGAATTGTCACTGTCATGGAGGAGACCTCCATCATGTCATTTGTGACAATGTTGGATTGAGAAGGATTCCCAAAGTAGCTGAGCAGACCCGGCTTCTCAATCTGCAGAGGAACAATTTGCCTGTGCTGCCAACCAATGGTTTCAGAGAGATGAAAAATCTTGTATCTCTTCACCTCCAACATTCCCACATCAAAGAAATCTCCAGTGGAGCATTCCGTGGCCTGAAGCAGCTGGTCTACCTTTACTTGTCAAATAATGACATCAGTACCATAAAAATGGGAGCCTTTGATGACCTGACAGAACTTACTTATCTCTACCTAGATCATAACAAGATATCTGACCTGCCCAAGGGGCTCCTCTCTCCACTGATTAATCTTTTCATCCTGCAGCTGGGTAACAACAGGCTCCGAGAGCTGAGATCAGGAGCCTTCCATGGTACTAAGAACCTTCGCTGGCTCTATCTCTCTAATAACTCAATCTCCTCCATCCAACCTGGGGTCTTGGAGGATGTGGAAAACCTAGCCATATTCCACTTAGATAAGAACCAGCTGAGCACCTACCCTGTGGCTGCCATGAGCAAATTAAGGGTGGTGGAAGACCTGAAGCTCTCAAACAACCCAATAAAGTCCATTCCAGATTTAGCCTTCCAATCTTTTGGACGGTACATGGAGACTCTCAGCTTGGACAACATGGGATTAGAAAAGGTAAGAATTTCTCAGAGCTTTCTGCCTTCTTGTTCCTTCTTTCTAGAATTTATAATGTATCAATTTGTCCATTTGTCAAATCCTGTCATTTGTCAGCATAACCAAGAAATAGGGGATGAATTTTACACAGGCAGGGACGGACTCAGTCCATGCTTCGAAGCGAAACTCTCAGACACAACCTTTTACTTTCTCTGACAGGAATGAATACTTCTATCATTATTCTGAGTTTTTCCTTATAATCCAATTTGGGGATGGCATGGGGGAGAGGAGGAAATAGAATACTACAATTATGAAAAGCATTGCAGGAATATTAAAACTTTACATTTAGGTTATATAGGGTCCTAAAATGGACCTATGAGTGGTGCAAAATATATAACAATCAATTGAAAGGGGTGGGGAGTCTTTCAAAGCAGGTTAAACTACAAAGAAAGGAATTACATATTTCCTCCCTCCACAGACAGTTTGTATCTGCCTTGAAATAGTTATTTACTTCTCCTCAGAAACTGGGGACATCTTCTGATGGGCAAAGAGAATGGGACCAAATTGGACTATTATGCCTGGTCAAACTTATGATGAGGAGACCCAGAACTGAGGAAAAGGAGAACACTCTTGCTTCTTTCCTTTCCATTCATCCTTGGTATTGTAATATCAGAGCTGAAAGACTAAGGGACCATCACTTTTCAATAGCACAATCTCTGCTGGTTTTAAAGAGGAAAGATGAAAGCAGAAGGACAGAAGACCTTAAATCAATGTTTCCCAACCTTGGCCATTTTAAGATGTTGTGGACTTCAACTCCCAAAATTCCCCAGCCAGCATGTTTGCAAACAGTAATCGGATAACAGTAGGAAGGTGATGGAAATTAAAAGAAATGTTTTTCTGGAGCAAAATGCTATAGTTACACAGGTATTAGTTGTTGTCCATTTAATGAAATGTACACAAGACCATTAGAGAAAAGTGCTTATAATTAGCAAACCGGAAGTCAGGTTCTGCAGGGTTACATGAATTTTTATTCAATAAAAGTGGTTCTCCATATTTAGATTCTGAGGAATTAAACTAATCTGGGCAGAAAAAAAAAACCCACAGCAAACACACATTTTCTATCTTGCATTGGGCTTGTTTGGTTGTTTATTGTATTTATTTTACTTATCAAATTTATATTGCCACCTATCTCCATAGTCAACTTACAGGGGCTTTTTCTTTTGCTGTAAGAGAAGCTAAACAAATTCTGTTTTGTTGTCCTTCACTTTCACAACTTCTTACATGCCTCAATACCTGCTCCTCATTTCACCTCTTCCTTACTGCCTTTATCTCAACTGTGACATATTGTTTGTGAGCATTCATCCACCAATCTTGTTTTATATAGTAGCCGGCATACTGCTGACCTAAATAAAGGAAATTATTGTATCCTAATTTTCTTTTTTCAGAACAAATTACAC
>JANHFL010009387.1:0-13156 GCA_032468155.1 Oxyrhabdium leporinum | reverse complement strand
TCTTCAATATGTATCTATAAAGTCCGGCACCCAGTAGAATTCACATCGTGTCCCTTTCAATCTCTTTCTGGCGAGGCCGTTACAGCTTCGAGGCGGCCCCGTTATGGCCGCCATCTGGGCCGGAGAGTTTTTGTGGCGAAAACCGTCTCTCTAGAAGTCCGCGAAACTTCTCCAAGAACACGGCCCATTGCCACTTTATCCCCCATCCCTACAAGACGGGTTCGGTCAAAAGACCCTCTCCTTGCCCCAGTTCGAGATCCCATCGCAAGGAGCGATGGAAATCCCGTGCCGCTGCTTCGAGGCCCCGCCCCTTGCTGCTGACCCCTCTTCTGCGGCCGCTTGCCTCCACTTGCACGCATCGCCCTGGCTTTCAGAGGCCTGCGGGAAGGCAACCACAGCCTTTAACAGAGAATCTATTATTGGCTGCAGAGGGCTTTCCAGAAAGCCGATAATAGAGCTCCGTCCATCTGGAGCCCATCCGTGCATGTCCATCTGGAGCTCAGGACGGACTGAGGGAAGGATGGCAGGTAGGAAAGTCCCAGCAGGAGCAATATATAAGAGCAATAGCTCTTATATATTGCTTCACAGTGCTTTACAGCCCTCTCTAAACGATTTACAGAGTCAGCATATTGCCCCCAACAGTCTGGGTCCTCATTTTACCCACCCTGGAAGGGTGGAAGGCGGAGTCAAACTTGAGCCTCGTGAGATTCAAACTTCCAGATTGCAGGCAACTGGCAGTCAGTAGAAGTAGCCTGCATACTGTATTCTAATAACCATTTGGATTTTTTACTCAGTATATTTCTGGAGTTTCTGAGAGATCTGTGACAAATTAATTCCATCGTATATTTTTTCTATATATTTTAATGTGTTTTTTTTAATTTTAACCAAACTGTTATTTCATAATTTGGGCAGCTCTATAATTCATCTTCTGCAATATTGAGTTTATGCATTTTAATATTAAAAAAAATAAAAAGAGTTACATATTATCTTTTCTTTTAAAAATAAATCTTGATTTTTATTGTGTGATTGGGCTGTCTCCCAAGAAAAGAGTGAATACTCTAGATAGATATACCTCTATGCTCTAACACCAGGAAGCAGCTTTATAGAAATATTTTCAAATTTTGTACGCTGAGCTTCTTAACTGCCAGAAAGATAGCATAGGTTCCCAGATCCCTGTCTCTTCCACAGCTTGAAGTTAAGGATGGATACCAACTGAGGCAACCTCATGGAAGACAGGTGATGGCTGTAAGAATTACCAAGATACTACCAAAAATAGGAAGCAAAGGTTTGAGATCTCCAGTGTTCCTCACTATGAACTCAGCCATCTCCTACTTAAAGAAAAGAGCCAGAATTACAGTATTTTGGCCTCTGAAATGCAAAATGAAGATTTACAGATTAAAATATAACTGTTTAAAGGATAAAACGTTCTTCAATTGGCTGAAAAGGTTAGATATCTGCTCTCACATCTGTCATGAAAAAAAAAATACTATCAACAGCTCAAATAGGATCTGCTGGGATTCATTCAGTGATGGTTCACAGATAAATTTCAGGAAGTAGGTACAATTGGAAATTCCCTGTTGTCCATTATTCAACTATTGCAGCAAACCAGTATTTTGAATAATTTGATTTTGACAATGTTATCAGATTGGAAGAGATGAATATTTTATTGTTAAAATGCTGGAATGGGAGAAATGCTCCCTGATATCCAGATGTTAAAAAGATGTGTGCTTTGAAAAATGGGATGGGAATTTAGAGGATTTTCTGGAATATTTAGCTATTTCTTGATCAAAAGTGCAATTATTCTCTCTTTCCTCCCTGATTGGACTTTTTGTGAAAAGCTAAAAAGGATTGAAGCAGCAGTGGGAAAACACAAGGGACACCCATGGAAGATTATGAGACCTAATCCTTGATAAATTTCTATAAAGAAGACAAAAAAAATTCTCTTCTGGAATAACCTTTGTGTATATTTCACTTCCCTGAAAAATATCAAGTGAGCAGAATATAAAAAGTATTATGGTAGTCATAATCAATAAGTTTGTATCTATATAAATGACTTCCAAGATAGTCTGTGCTATGTTTATAACAATTACTGCAAACTAAATAAATACCCAGAGATAGGCTTAGCAGAAAAAGAGTAGGAATAGCTGTCAACTCCCTTATTTTTGCCATCCTAATTCCACAGGAGAGTTAATTTTTTGAAGCCAAGACTTTAGGATGTAAACATTTTGATTCTTCAGCAGTAATGAATAACCAGTGAGGACCAAGAGACAGAGGAGAGGAATCTGAGCATCTGGAAATTTGCCTTGTTGCTTCTACACGGACGCCAAGTGTAACTTTCCATTGGGAGTTCACTGGCTTCTGACCAAGTCTGCAACCCTTTTGATTCTCCACAAATATTCCTCTCTATATATGTGGCAACAGGATGCCAAAAAGGATTTCAGTTCTAGAAGCCAGAAAATCTTTTTGCTGGTTTAGGATGAAGCAATGTCTAAAAAGAAACGGGAGAAGTTGAAGAACACCTTTCCTTTAAAACAGTAGAGGGCACACAACCAAAGTAAAGTATTTAACAAACCGTCAAGTATTAGCCTTTCAACACATTCCCACCCATGCTTGTTTCTTTTTTACCACAGTGGAAAACACCTCATACAACTCAACATTATGGTGTTTCATTTCATAAGGGTGTTTAAATGTGGACCATTTCACATGTTAGGCAAGTGATTATCAGGACCTGTCATTGTTCCTTGGCATATATTATTTTTTTAATGTACTTATAGTATATCCCATGAGGTAGATTTGCATCAAGGAATGTATTGTGTGAAGTTGCAGAAGGTGGAAAGAGTGTTCCATTCTGCTTCTTCTCCTGATTCCCATCCCCTAAAATGTTATGAAATATTTTTACAACATTTGAACAGAATACCAAGCAAGACAGAAGTCAGGAAGAATGACCAGGGGACTTTGGGCAATGGTTTTGTCTTCCCTCCCTTTAATTTCTAAAATTTTGGATCACTACCCAAAATTGATTGTTTAACTAGAACTAGAGGATAAGCATGATTTTAATTTATTTACCATTATTACTACCTGCTCCTCTGCTTCAGTTTTCAGATAAAGCATTCGTTGGCACAACTGCGCTGAAGAACGTTCATATAGAGCACAACAAAATTTCCAATCTTCCTAGGAGCTTTCCATTCACCCGTCTTGAGACACTCTCCCTGTCCAACAACCCTTGGCATTGTTCTTGTCAGTTAGCACCTTTGCGCAGGTAAGAGTACCGATCCCACCCATCTTGCTAATTCCTCAAAAGTATGTTGGGGAGGGGAGATGGGAATGATGGTAGTTAATGAATTAATAAAGGACATGAAGTGTCACACTGAAAATCTGCTTAACCGTGCTCTCCTGGGTGATTTTGAGGATTTTTTTCCCCCCTTTAGGTGGCTGGGATCTACTCGTACCCGCCCAGATGCAATCTGTGCATCACCTCCTCAGACTCGAGGACAGCAGATTCGAGATGCTGCTGCGCTCCGTGGCTGCAAACTTCCCTCTAAGAGATCCAAAAAAGGAAATCGCCATTAAGCAGGCAATCCAGTTTTTCCGGAATTTTCAGTTAAATATCTGTCAACCCTTAGAGGTGGTCTAAACCAGGGGTGTCAAACTCACGGCCCACGGCCCAGATGTGTCACGTGCTGGCCACCCCACCCCTGGTTTAGCGAAGGCAGCAACGTATTGTGGTGAGTTTGACACCCCTGGTCTAGACAAGAAGCGTCAACCATAACTAACACTATCTTATTGGAAGGTTAAAGTACACATCTTGCAAGTCAAAAGATACATTTGTTTCCCCCCCCCTCATCTTCACAGTCCAAGAAACCAGGGAGGGTCCCTTCTGAGGTATTTACCTTGTCCCATTTCTTCCATGGGCCAAGCTGCCTCTTATCTGATTATTACCTAATCTCCTCTTCCTCCTCCTCCTCTTTCTCTTTTTCCTATCTCTCAAAAACAATCTCACAATTACAATACCTCACCCTGTTTAGAATGCAATATAATTTTTAGGTCAGTGTGAATTGACCTGGTTTGTCTCTAAAACAAAGCAACAGATGAAAAACAGAGGAATGAATTCTTTCTGAATAGTTCCGAGTAAACCCAATACTTCAACGCATGGAATGAAAATTAGCTTACCACAATTCTTGATATCTTAGGAGTTGTGAGCATAGAATACCATAATCAGTGAAAGACTGAAGGCAAAACTTGCTCCTATCATGAAGCAAGAAACTTTCTTCAGCCTCAATTTTTCTTCATCTACAGTATTGATGAATTATTCCCCTGGATTATTTGGAAAGGTTAAAGATTAAATAAAGGATATTAACACCCTTGAATCATTGAAGGCACTAAACTATCATCATTGTTGCTTCTCTTGATTAGAAGATCTCTTTTTCCCATGAACAAGAGCCAGAAAAGTAAGTCCAGGTAACTCTTCACTTCAACCAACCAACCAGAAAAGTGCTGATGCCTTCCAAGTCCTTCATCCTAAACAACTCCTTTCTATCAGAAACAGCAAATCTCAAACATATCTATATCCTGCAGCAGGCAGATTTTCAGGTGGAATCTACCATAGAGTCTCCCTGCCCCCCATATTATAAATATTATTTTAAATTATACTTTTTATAAACATAAACCTATGCATGATAGAGCTACAACAAGCCAAATGAGATCTTTGCTATAAAATACAGTCATCTTTCTTGCTGTCATTCAGCCAGCCATTTGATCTCCAGGATTTGCCTTCCAGCAATCAAGAAATGAACAGAAAGCATAAAAAGTCTCCTTGCATGTTAGAACACGTTAGTATTCTAACTGAAAGAATAGCATTAGTTTCTTTTACTTTATTCCTACAGATTGTCAACATGGAAAAAGTGATGAGTGTGTGCTAGATGAGATAAATGGAAGCCAGATGGCGGTGTATAAGTTATTTACAGAAGCATCTTATACTATAGGGAAAATATAATTCAAAAGTTAGGTCTCTGAGCTCAGGAAAGCCAGACATTATCTTTTGAGGGTGAAAGGATGAGAAAAGAAGAACATTAGGGAATTCTCAATTTGTTTAGAAACTAAAACACAGGCTTTAAAAGCATAGCTTTTTGTCTCTTCCCACAAACCAATTTTAAACAGGATTAGCCTGAAACCGTGAGGAGAGTGACTCAGGTCTTTGCAGTGATTTTGTCTTCACAGTTTCACAGCTCACTTCATTTCTAGAAACTGGTCAACAGTGTCCCCAGGTATTTGGATACCAGATGAATTATTTATCTAATTGTTAGTTAATCTAAGAAATGGTATCATTATCTTTTTGTTGTCTTCCATTTGTAACCCTTCTGTGCTTTCTCATTATGACTCCTATATTTTTGAAACCCAAACTTTTAAATACATGGAGCAGCAGTACAATGCCTTTCTCCTCGGAGCCATTTGATTGGAAGGAAATTAAGAGAACAGTCCTAGGACAATCTTGAGTCTTCAAGTTATTAAAAAACTGATAGCGGAAAGAATAAATGCATTTTAATTAGTAATGCTAGATACCGCCTTACATGTTTGGATTTGCTGTGCATGTAGCAAAGTAATTATATGTTACTGAATGGCTAACAAAATTAGATTTGTATTTCAAATCCATCCTCCGTGTTACAAGAACTAAAAATAGATATATGAGAAGGTTTTGACCTGATATACTTAAGTAACTTATGCCCTGTATTTTTTAAAGTAAAGATGTGTGATCTAGTCATAAGAAAAGAAGGAGTTGGCAATTTACAATAGAAGAACTGAACAGAATAAAAAAAGAATCAGGGTATCTTATGGAACCAAAAAGCTAAAAATGGAATTAGATTTGTAATGCTAGTCATTCTTATGATGAGAAAGACCTATTAAATGAAATTAGATTTAATTTCAATTTAATTCTGGTATACAAAGAAATTTGACTGCACAAGGATGTATTCCCCCTCCCAAATTAAAAAACAACAACAACCTGGGAATAAGACCTCTTTAATTTAAAAACAATCACAAATTATATAATAGGCTGTCTTTCAAGACAACTTGACCTTCTTTAGTTAGCTACAGATTTAGAAGATAACTGGGACAATGCAAAATCTAATATATTAGCCAGTATCCTTTCTGCACCCACATAAGGTTTTCAGTCCATTTATAAAGGGTATCTTAACAGGCTGATGCAGAGAAGACTTTTCCTTTAAAGTAGGAAATTTGACAAATGGAATGGAAGAGAGCAGAGACATGCCATATTAGAAAATGATATCTTGACTATTTGTTTATCTCAGAAATATTGTTATAGTTGGCAAGATGACTGTGATTTATCATCATGCATTTTACAATATTATCATTTCAGTTTAATTGCATTGTAACCCTAAAGTTTCATAAAAATATGTATTTATTCATTACTGAGTGTAAATGACACCCAAGGGGAATTTATCTTCTTACTCCTATGTAGAAAGCAAATTATGTATTTTCTTATGTACAATTTCTGTATAAAGCTTTTGCTGCAAAGACAAAGTGATCAAGTTTCCACGCAGTGTATTTTTCTTCTGCAAGAAAAATTATCTGCTAATTCTGACAACAAAGAACACGATATTCCCGATCCCCATATTTATAGTATTTCCCAATTTTATAAAACTATTCTGGCAGAGAAGTATACATACTATCAAGCAAAATCTCTCTATATATTTGTCTCTCATATTTAATAGACAGAGAAAAATATCTGGTCATCAGATAGCTGAAATTTAGAGTCTCTAATGATTGTCTAGTCCAAAGAGACTCATTGGCATTTATATTGCCAAATCATATTCAAGACCTTAATCCTTAATCAAAATTTCATATTATTAATTGTATTGGAACGTGAGTCAACATGGATTTTATAGACAAACCCTCTTTATTGTTCATCTGAGAGAGAAAAATATGTACACATTGTATTACCATCTATATCCCTGGTGATAAAGAGGGAAGGCTTAATATATACAAGAAAGGATACATTCCAATACATTGGCTGGTTACACACCAGTTTAACTGAAGATCCTAGCAAAGTCCCCTTTCTTCCTTATACAATTGCCCTGAGAAGGACAGCAGCTCACCACTTCCCACTGGTTTCTCAAAGCTTGGTCCCTCTACTTGGTCCCTTCAATACAACAGTAGCAACGGGCTTTCTAGCCCTTTGGAGAAAGTAGGAACAACTCTTTCTTGCCAAACAGAAAGAGAGAGAGAGAGAAATTAGAGGACTTTTCCAAATGTAGCCCCATGCTATCCCATAAACCCATAGATTCTAAAAG
The DNA here is from genome assembly GCA_032468155.1 of Oxyrhabdium leporinum. Classification (NCBI taxonomy): domain Eukaryota; kingdom Metazoa; phylum Chordata; class Lepidosauria; order Squamata; family Cyclocoridae; genus Oxyrhabdium; species Oxyrhabdium leporinum. Next base: position 5,849 of record JANHFL010009387.1, on the reverse strand, counting down.
GCCTCCACTTCTATGATCATTACAAAGAAGTTAAAAATCCAAAGGGAGCACGTTGATTGGGGTTGTGATCAGCACTTACCAAATTATGTGCAGTCCCAGCCTTAGTTGAGAGAAAGTGGGAGCAAACTCATAGTGCTCAAACTAAGCTTCAAATTATTCCAATATCAAGATGTGTTAACGCAAATGAATCCTTCTCGTGGCACTTGCCCATTTAAGTCCCTTGTAGCTATTTATACAGATATCTTCTTTCCTCTAGAAACCTGCTACGTCTTCTGTTCCCAGTTTAGTCGTACCGTCGGTTATATTTAATAAGAGTTGAAAAAGCTAATGAAAAACATTTATGCAGAAAGATAGTAATGATGGTGGGAGAGTTGTGCAGGTCTTTAAAGGGATGCTTTGCTTCCATGAAAGCACCAGCCAAATACTTTCCTTCTTCCCAAAATGCTTTATGAACCAATGCTGCCCCCTCTTGGCTGCCAAGAACAAAGCAAAGAAGTCATCTGTCTCAACCTGCAAAACTTCAAGGACTTCTCTACATATACTGTATGAGCCCAAACATGGAAGCTTCTTCTGGCTTTTGCAGTTATCCCTAGAGGCAGGGAATGTGACCTTGTCAAAGCAAATCATGTTATCGCTTCATCTTGACATGCAGCAACCACAGTGCAAAGCTTTTTCTGAGGTCAAGCCCAACACCCTGCACTCATCTACACTATACACAGAAGGAAGTTACACTATTCAAGAATAAAAAATGACTCACTACTATCTCCCGCATATTCATTTTTTTGATAATCTTCTTCATGACTTCAGGAGGCACGGGTGAACCTCCAATAGCCCCTGGAAGAAAAAAAAAAGTAGAAACGTCTTCAAAGAATCTTCTAAGAATATTGCAGATTTTAAAATACAAACATTCTTTATAGTCTCCACAGTATCCCTAATATTAGATTTGGAATCACAGCCAAATTACATATAGTAGGCAGACTCAACTTATTTGCTTTGAGATGCTTCCATGCACTTTCATTCCTAGCGATACAGAATGTAGGTGCAACCAATAACGTCTACTGCCACACACTGGTGAATATAAAAATAAATACAGGTCATTAAACCAATATGTGATCCTCCTTGCTGTTTCGGTAACAGAAATAGCAAAATAACTAAAATAGAAACACAAAAAAAGGTAAACCTTCCAAGGAAAATGCCAACTGGGCTCCCTAGGGCTAGTCCGTTGTTGGGTCCAACCCACATACCTGTTTACCTGGCCGGCTGCATCATTCCAATGTGTCATCTTGCATGTGGACTTGTAAAGAAATAGCAATGACTGTATGGTATCTGGGCTTTTAAGAACCTCTAGAATACGGATGTGTTCCAACTCTGACCTTTCTACATTCCAACAGCAATGTTTTGATATTTGGTTTTCCAATTGGAACTATCAGTTTTAAGATTGAAGATTAAGATTAAAATGCTTCTGGTTGGGTCAGAATGACCCGTTATGATACTTGAACTCTTCCAGACAAGAACAGAAACCAGAATGCTTTGATCTGGAAATGATTTATGCACCTATACTTCAGAGTTTATTTCTGGTTAGTCTCAGTTAAGCATATGTAAAAGCTCAGTTTAGGAAATGTTGCTGGAAAAATGCAGTCAGTAAGATGCATATTAAGCCAGATCACATTTGGGGAGACTATATTACAAATGTATTTCTTTCAACGATAGCAAAGGCTAACAAATAAGAATTTAGTTCATAAAATGCCTTCACATATAGGAATTTAGCGACGTTCATATCTGCGGAGTTTAAACAAAGGCTGTACAATATGCAAATACATTTATGTAAATGTTAAGTTATTAATGAATTAAAAAGCATTACTTATTTGCTTTGCAATATTCAGGTTGCTTTACCTCCTTGAAGATTTGAGAGATCGTAGCTGTCAAAGTCAGGTTGGCCTAACATATCTATGAACATTGTTGGAGTGCCATGCACATGGGTGCATCTGCAAAGAAAGACAAAGAATTACAGGCTGGTAAAATAAACGCAGCTGATCTTTCCAATCAAACTTAGTTACGGGGCTGTGTCCTTCCTGTGTAGTTGTAGGAAACTGTTTTCCCATTGAAAAGGAACATGAGGCATGCATCTTAAATCCTACATTTTAATTTTAAAAATTGATATTGTGTAATTGGCATGAGTTTCAGAACAGAACAGAATAACAGAGTTGGGAGGGACCTTGGAGGTCTTCTAGTAAAACCCTCTGCTCAAGCAGGAAACCCTATACTATTCCAGACAAGTGGCTGTCGAGTCTCTTCTTAAAAGCCTCCAATGATGAATCACCCACAATTTCTGAAGGCAAGCTGTTCCATTGGTTAATTGTTCTCACTGTCAGGAAATTTCTCCTTAGTTCTATGTTGTTTCCTTCCTTGATTAGTTTCCATCCATTGCTTCTTGTTTTGGCTTCTGGTGCTTTGGAGAATAGGTTGCCTCTTCTTTGTGGCAGCCCCTCAAATATTGGAACATTGATATCATGTTACCCCTAGTCCTTTTCACTAGAGTAGACATACCCAATTCCTGCAACCGTTCTTCATATGTTTTAGCCTCCAGTTCCCTAATCATCTGTGTCACTCTTCTCTGCACTCTTTCTAGAATCCCTACATCTTTTTTATATTGTGGCAACCAAAACAATTAACCAGTGGAACAGCTTGCCTTCAGAAGTTGTGGATGCTTCATCATTGGAGGTTTTTAAGAAGAGACTGGACAGCCACTTGTCTGAAATGGTATAGGACAGGGATGTCAAATTTGCAGCATCACGGCAGCATCATGTGATGTATTGGGACTTCCCTCCCCTTTGCTAAACTGGGCAGGGTAGGGTCAACACGTGATGTATCCTGGCCACGGGCCGCGAGTTTGACACCCCTGGTATAGGGTCTCCTGCTTGAGCAGGGAGCTGGACTAGATGACCTCAAAGGTCCCCTCCAGCTCCATTCTATTCTAAAACTGGATGCAATATTCCAAGTGTGATCATATCAAGGCCTTATAAAGTGGTATTAACCATTCATATGATCTTGATTCTATCTCTCTGTTAATGCAGCCTAAGACTACATCGGCATTTTTGGCAGCTGCAGTACACTGCTGGCTTATATTTAAGTGATTGTTCCCTAGGGTTCTGAGATCAAATCAATATTCATATTTCAGGGAAGAAAAAAAGATGGAAAGAGGTATCCAAAAACCGATTGCACATGTTATATGCTTGGTCCACACAAGGAAGAAACCAAGACATTCCAGTTCTATCTCAAAAGAAGAGAAAAGTGTACAAAAGGGGGACAGGGTGGGGGGAAAGGTAGTGAAGGTCTAAACTAAGGGTAACTGTAATTAGTATTAACTACTTACTAATATAAATTACCCTCTATACTAATACTCTTTCCAGAATGTAGCTTCGGCCAGATTCTTACTTTTCTTTTTCTATAGCTTGCAGAGTGGCCTTGGAATTAAAGCTGAGAGATGGGAAAGTAAGGGAGACTCCATGAACAGCCATCACCATACAGCCTCCCACGGATCCTAGGCAGTGGTAAAGAGGGACGGGGACACAGCAACGAGCTTCCTAGGGTCAAAACAAACAAGATTGGAGTGAGTCATCTTCCAATATAAGCCTTCATCACGTTTATAATCTTTTATCCCATAAGCAAGAAGAATCCCTACTGGAGATTTACGAAGAGAGAGTTGGAGTTACACAAATGGGATAATGACTGGAGGAGGGAAGGGAAGGCTGGACTTCTTCAGTTCCCAGTCTTCCTTAGAATATTAGTTTTATTTTTAAATAGGAATTTCCATGTAAAAAGGTCCTTGTAATTGAAAAGTCAGAAACATTTACAGGATAAGAATATCCTATAAAAAATTCAGATTGGTGGTGTGTAAGGAGGCCAACCCTTCTAAAATCTGATGGCAAAACACATGATTGATTCTTATATAGTTCTTTGAAAAACACCAAGGTTACCAATCTTCAAATTGTATCCTGAAAACTGTAATACATTTTTATTAAACCAAAAAACCAATGATGCATCATATGATACAATCATGAAAAGTTCTCTTAACTGTAGAGATAGCATTTGAAGAGTTTCCATTCTGTACATAAAGAATACAGCAGGCAGAGAAGACTTACCAGCTCACTTAGTCCCAGTCTTATACCAATAAAATTTGCATTATTCAAAATATTACAGTGAGAAAGTGTTGCTCCTTTGGGACTTCCTGTCGTTCCCTGAAGGAAAGAGAAAATTTATTTACTAATTAGGATGATCCTAGCACATTATAAAAGTTATAAGAGATCAACTGCTTTAAAATGGAATGCTATAATGATCCCCAACTCTAAAAATCCTATTAATACAAGTTCAGGCCACATTTCAGAAAGATAGGAAGAGTCAAACATAGCTCAAACAACTACTGTATTAGAAAGGAAAAGATTAAGAGACCATCTAAAGAGGACTGAAAGTGGAAGAAATGAAGGAATAGAAGGAAGATGGTTCTAGTTCCAAGAAGGAATGGAAAGAGGGTTGCAATTTTAATCCTCAAAGAGGCAGAAGACAGTCATTGCCTCTGTCAGGTAGGACTTAGTGATTTCCAGAAATTTATTGGATTGCAATCTTTGGATCTCAAGCTCAATTTGACTTTTGTCTAGAAATGCTTCTTTTATTTGGCTGGGATTCTCTGCTGATCAAGTTATAAATTGCCTATATTCTTCTGAAATACAAGGGCATTATTATGAAATAAATAAATAAGTAATCAAATTTATATAGCCGTCCATCTCACTGAAGATGACTCTGGGTGGTGCACAACAATATGCCAAACAAAAAATATCTAAAAACAGCAAAATGCAAATGTAAAAAGTAATAGATATCCTAAAAACCCAAAATCCAAGCATAGGTGAAAGGAGAATTAAAAATGGCCCCCTCAACAATGAAAGTATCTAGACAAAACTCCAGTTCTGTGGGAGCCCCAGATCTAATCATATAACCAAATCTGAGGACCTTTTGGAACATCAAAAGGGAGGGGGCCAAGTAATTTGGAAGGGGAAAGGATGTTGCATGAGGTGGGTGAAATATAATATATAGAATGATTCCTAACATCTAAATTACCTTTGGACTTCAGGGTAAGAGGTTTTAGGGAATTTCAAAAAGAAATTCCTAGCTGATATTGCACATGCTGTGCTTGGAGAAAGAATTATGTAACATTCCCAACAGCTACAAGTCTGGACAATTGCTCTCATTCTCTTAAGCAGCACTGAAACCATGCGGTCCAATGCTCCTAGCATGTGTTGGTCTAAGTAAAATATAACCAAAAAGTGGCAATGATACCCCTCCTCCCTAAAAAAAAACCCCAAATAGGCACTGAAACATTCATGGGTTAAGATATTTTAAGTTTGCGTAGACTTTTATATAGCCCTTTTTCTTCGCCATATGGACAAATATTTTTGAAGTAAATATTATATAACCACATGCTCAGTTCCATTAATTCAAAAGTCATAATATTTCACACTCTGAAAATTGATATACAGGATGTCCTCAAGCTATGAGGGGTCATTTAATGAACATTCAATGTTACAAAAAATTCCTCCCCCATAGGAGTGGGCTTCAAATTTTTTAGCAACAGGTTCTCTGCCCTAATGACTGGCTGGGTGGGCGTGGCTGGGTGGTCATGTGACTGGGTGGGCGTGGCCAACTCAACTTTTGCCCTAATTACTTGAATAGTAAAATGTTTGAGACTATTTTATTATCTAATGATATTGATTTCTCTGCAAACTAAAATGCCATCAACTTAATTACATTCAGGAATGAAAAACAGTTTCATATTTTCCTTTGCAATTATAATGTGA
>JANHFL010009384.1:9903-21434 GCA_032468155.1 Oxyrhabdium leporinum | reverse complement strand
ATTTTTATATTTTTATGTGAACCGCCCCGAGTCCTCGGAATGGGGCGGTATATAAATTAAAAGTAATAATAATAATATAATTTAGTTTTCCCCATCAGTTCATTCCACAAGCTTTGGACCATAGGTTCCATCTTCTCTGCAGTAAGTTTCACACTGCAGGCCAGAAACCAATCACACGCCTGTTGTATGTAAGTGTGAACTATATGTCTCTCTAGAGTGGATAAAATGTAGTAAATCCTGACTCAGCTGTCTAAAGAACAACCCACTCCAAACTATGCAACATGTCCTCTTTTCCTTCTTCCTAGGGATAACCAAGGTGAGGAATGGGTATAATGACTCTTTGAGTGGAAAATGAAGACTTTCTTTGACATCTGAATAAAGGAGTAGCTTTAGACAGCTAATTGTGGGCAGTATATTTTTTGTTACCCAATTTATTGTCATTTGACTGGGATGGGACAAATTGCTCATCGGACCAGGTGAATTTGAGGAGGAAGGACCTTGGAGCAGTGAGCTCTTTTCTACTCTGCTTCAACAGCAGATTAGACTGGCTTTGCTCTCAGCTGTAAATAGTTCACTCAGCTGCCAACACCTAAAAAACTGAGAGAGCCAATGGTACCCTAATGAGACTTACACATTTCAGATGGCAGAGGGGATCTTTCTGGACCAAAAGAAGTAAAAACCATGTAAAGTTACTGGATATAACAACAACAACAAAAAGAACAGCTGTAAATAGATACTGGGTACACTCTAGATTGGCAGTATCTGAAATTTTGGATGTGATCTGTCGGGTACTTGCCAAAGTTTTTTCTTGTTCCTTCCCTTTTTTTTCAGTATTCTGAAAAGATACTTTGTGGTCTTCATCTCTATTGCAGTTCTGTAATAATGAAAACACTGGGAGCCTTTAACAGAGCTTCCAAGAAAGCAAATAGAAGTCTTCTGTTGTTCAAATGTTACCATAGTCATACTCATTAGAAACATAGAAGCAAAGCAATTGGAGAAAATGAAAACAAACTGAGTTTGTAGCCAGCAGAGTAATGAGCAAAGACAATTGCCTTGTGAGAATGGGAACTAAGGATATGTAAGTCACATTATTTCATGGTATATACACTAACAAATAATGAGTCACAGTTTTATGTTATTTGTTCTGTATAAATTTAACATATGAACTTGAAAATAAGTCCCAGTATATTAATGGGATTTGATCTTTACAATCTGTGTAAGAATACAGGGTCAGTCAAATAATCTCAAATTTAAAACTGATATGAGATTGCTTTGGCTTCCCAGAACTAACTGGCAGGCTAAATCCAGAAGGAATTTATAAGGTTGATAATTCAAGTCAGCTTTCTTTAACATGGTGCCTTCTATCTGAATTGAAATTACATCTACAGTCCCAGTAGATCAGGATTGCAGTACATTATGAAATATAAGCTGTTTGCAAATTCTTATCTATTTTGATAGATAGGGCCTATTTTATGTAATATATGTAAGCTGGGAAAATAGAATATATAATTATGGAACTTATTCAATCAATCAGACACATTTCACTAAATTAGCGAAAACTGGAGTCATCAATATTGTGGTCAAAGAATTAGAATAATTGTTTATTTGTTCTTTGTTCCATAGCCACAATGTACATAAAAAAATGTTCTCCAGATCAGATCCATGGTATCTGATATTTACACTGACTTTCAGATTTTCCACTCCAACTGTAGTGCAATCTGTTCTGGTGTAAATTCATTTACTAGTACCAGGTTTGACTTTGGTATGTGTTTGGGTGGTGGTGATGAAATTATATAGTATATTATGAATGAATGAGATCAGGAGAAAATAGTGACTTTGTTAGGCGATAATGAATGGATGGTGGGAATAAGATGAGCCGATAAAGAAAAATTGATATTTGAAGCAACAAGAATGAATGAGCATTCAAATTCTTTGGTGATCATATGCTTTTAAAAAATATATTTCAAATCCATGGGTTAAGCATATATCTATATATTTGATTGATTTGATTATGTGATGAAAGATTGAGAGATGTAATGAATGATACAAGGTTGATATACAACTTTTGTACACATTTTGAGAGCTGTATGCAACGAAATTTCATTTTAATGTATGCCGATTAGAAGAAGAATGTAGTCAAAAATAGCAAAGACTGGTAAAATTAAAAAGTAGAAGAGAAAATCAGTATCATTCTTGATAGGAATAAAAGAAGTGTTTTCAAAGTGGGAATACAGATCTAAACAAGGAACATCTGATGGAGTGAATTCATTACTATAAAGGTAATGAAATAAAATTGGGATGAAACTGAAGTGTGAGAATACCAGATTAACCTAGTGTCATAAGGGTGTGTGTTTGTGTGTATGCGTGCTTGTGGGGCATATTTCAAAACTGGCAAGATAGCAATCACAATATCATGAACCCTTTTGTACATAATGTTTGTATTGTTCTACAGATGATCAAAGGCTTTGATCACAACGTTGTGACCACCATCTCACCTGTTTTACTCTCTTATAAATACCACTGGCTACCATAACTTAGATACTATGACTTCAGAAGAAGCCGTTGTCAGCATGGAAATAATTAATTAATTGAAATTAATATGGAGCTCAAATCAATTTCTAAATAGAGTAAAAGCAATGTATGATGGAAGGAAAGCATGTCTGATAATAAAAGGAACATTTAATAAGCAGTTCAATACTAAAGAGGTAATGTGATATCCCCTTGATTAACAGATTTATGGATAAATGAATATGGAATTCGAACATGTTTGTGAAATAAGATAAAATAGACATAGTAGTGACAAACACAACACTACTGAAATAATCTCTCTCCTCACTCTATCTTTCCTTCAAATTTATTCTTTAATGCAGAATAGATAATACTTTTTCTGGTCCAGAGACAGACACTTTGCAAGTTTTCTGGTGATTTTCTAAAGGTATTTCTGCATTTGATCAAGGTTTATAATAAATTGTATTATCTATATTCAATCATTCTTGATTCTTGGAAGTATAAGAAACACGTAGCATAGGTCATAGGTCAAAAATTACAGCATAGGTCAAAAATTACAGCAGTGATTTTTCTCATTTTATTCCCACCATTTACAGGACTTTAGAGCACAAATCTCTGAATTCTTCAGAGACGCAAGGTTAATTGAACTGCTAAGTAAGTGGAGGTAAAATTGAAACCTCACTGTCAAAGAGCTGTGAGTCATCCTGCCTGTAGCAGTTATCTAGATCATGTTTGATTTTATTATTGAGCATTTGAGAGCAACATCAAGGAACTAAAGAGAGAGCACCTATGTTCAGAAAATTAGCCAGCACCACTATATTAGAAGGATGAAACTTGAAAAATGGCATCTGCTTTATACTTGCCAAGACTATTAACTATAATTCCTCCAGACTTAAAAACAGAAAAATCTATGTCAGGGCTGTCATACTCCCGGCTCGCAGGCCAGATGAATCTTGTGCTGGCCACGCCCACACTTGGTTTAGCGAAGGGGAAAAGTCCCGATATGTCATGTGACGCCACTGTGACGATGTGAGTTTGACACCCCTGATCTATGTGGTAGGAATCAAATGGTCTTCCTATGCAGAGGCTGTATGGTCCCGCCCAGGAAACGGGCATCATTTTAGAAATGGCCACAATCCTTGGAAACCAAGAATGGCAGCTACTCAATTCTCCCTGCTTCAGCTCCCAAAATAATGCCCATTCCGGGACAGCACTAAACAGCCTTTGTTTAGGAAGGACACAAGGAAGATTTTTTCTCTTTCCCAAAGGTGAATTTCAAAAAAAATAAGTGAAGTGAGGCATGATGGGGGGAAGAGGAGGATGTGGGACCACCACAACTTATGACCATAATAACGGTCCATTACAGGGTCCACTACAGTCATAAATTGAAGACTATCTGCAAGTGTTCACAATAAAAATGTGTGTTTTAAATGTTTATGTAGCTACTTTCAGAATTGTGTCTCATTAGTCACAATTTATATATTATAGCAAAAGTGCATAATTATAATTTAATTAATGCTGTAAAGTATTAAGCTATTGCTGTTTTGGTAATATCATGTGTATTTTGTAATACAAATCTTCCCAGAAATAATTGTCACTGAATAAAAAGATTCTCTGGTAAACACAGGATTGCAGCTACAATCAGAATATATCATTGAACATTGTGACAAGTACATAATAGCAACCTTAATTTCATATAGTAAAAGTTGATTAGAATTAGAAGTGATTTTCAGTTTTAATGCAGATTATTATACAAGAAAATACTTTCCATAAAAGATCACACAATATGCTTTGATTTGCCCAAGACCCTCTGCAATCTTTTATGCAGGGTCTCAGACAACATGGTACTCCCACTGCACGATATCTCAAGATATGTGCCAACAGAAAATGTCATAAATTCTCTCTCACCAAATCTTCAAGCATCGGAATGTTTTTCATTAACACATCTCTAGAACCAGTGCAAGTCTTATAAACTTTAGTCACTCACGTTTTATAAAAATCTTTCCAAATGGAACTGAAGCAGGGAGAATTCAAGGTTGAAACCTGTTCCATTTAAAAATAGAAGCTGCAGTGCCATTTTTATATTGCTGATTGATGTAATTCTATCTGTTACGCTAACCAGGCCAGGCCCTTATTAATATCAAGGAAAGCACAAGGGAGATCACTAATGTCCACTCTGGGTACATTACAGAATAGAGGTATGCTTAGGATATTTAATTGGTTAGTTATATTTTAGTTCTCTTATTTGGTTTAATTGGCTTATATCATTAATAAACTTGACATTTTATTTATGTCATTGTAAATTTCTTATCTCACATTTTTAGTAGTAAAAATATTTCCAAACAGAATGTTGGAGTAAACATTCTTACTTCAATATAATTACCAAAATATGTCAACCCAATTCACAATCTAGTTAAGACAAATAGATTTAAGTAAATTTGTTTCTTTGTAGATGAAATATGCTACTGACATTGCTTATTCTAAGCCGATTGCAAAAAATAATAATACTGACTTATGGAGAGACTAATAGATTTCTCTTATGAAAATTGGCACTTGATTAGGGATTACAATTGTCTGATCTCCCCACATCTGGGTAAGTCTTCTGATAAAAATGTTAAAATTACCCAAGGCAAATTACCAAAACTTTTCTTTCATTTGATGGACAATTTAGGGCTGGTTGAAATATGGAGGCAGAAAAATGACAATACAAAAGAATACACTTTTCTGAAAGACAGATCCTTTGAAATACTTTTGGATTTTCAAGAATTTGTTCACTATGGTTCCTAAAATAGAGATACTGTCAAAGAATTTTTTGAATTACACTCCTGTTAGTTTTGTGTAAAAAAGAAATTGTTCTTTTAGATGGAGACAAAATGAAACGTTACTACAGAAATTGAGGATTGAAAAAACAAATTAAAAGACTTTTTAGAAAATAATTTAGATGAAGTTACTGACTTAAGAATTGTTTGGGACACAAATAAAGATTGCATTTGAGGTTATTTTAAACAACATATTTGAGAACTCAAAAAGAAGAGTTAAGAGAAAGAGGAGTCATTTTTTTGATGTGATAAAGAGAAAAGAATAATAAAATAAATTTCCAGAAAAAAATAAGTATTTCTTAATAAATTAAGTTTTTACAATCACAGTTATCTTAAGAGTAAGAGAAATGGAAATATGAACTATGTAGAGCAACTTTTTGAGTTTTCTGGCATATAAATTATGAAAGAAAAAAGAAAATGATATTGAAATCACCGCAGGGAGATACTGTATTAATGGATACTGCAGACATACAAAAAGCATTTCAACAATATTATTCCAGCTTGTTTAAAGGAAGTGATATCTCTCTGGAGAAAATAGATGAATATCTAAAGGTACAAAATTTACTGAGGATTACAAAGGAACATAAATGGATTATGAATGGACCTATAACAATAAAGCAAAGTTCTGAAGCTATAAAAAGTATTAATTAAGGAAGATACCTAGATTAGATGGATTATCAAGTTTTTATTACAAATGGTTTGAGGATGAACTGTTCGAGTCTGTGGAAAACACTGTAATTCTATCTTCCAGAGAGGAAAAATGCCAGACTTGGAAAGAGGCCAATGTAGCACTAACATCTAAAGAGGGACAAGATTTCACTTTAAACCAGAAACTATAGGCTGATATCATTATTGAATAGTGACTACAAGTTGTTTACAATGATTTTAGATGATAGCCTGAAAATAATTTTGCAATAATTTATTCATGAGGATCAATGTAGCTTTTTATCTAAAAGTCAGTTCAAGGACAACCTTACAAATGTGTTGGACATTTTGGAATATTTGGAATATATGAATAATGAAAATGAAAAACAAGCCACATTGATTTTCTTAGATGTAGAGAAGGTCTTTGACAATTTGAACTGGCCTTTTCTTGCTCAAAGACTTGAAAGATATGAACTTCGGATAGAAGATTATAAAATGGCTAAGATCCATTTACACTTCACAGAAAAAGCACACAGGTTGTTAATGGAGCTCTAACAAATCCATGTTGAGAGTACAAACCCAAGTTTTCCCCCAAAACACTTGTGGCTCACAGCACAAGAAGCATTTCATAGACAAGAAATTGACTGGAAGATACAGTATAAAGGCACTTCAAATTTATGCTGGAAATATGAACAACAAGTTATCATGCCTGGTAGATGGGTAAAAGGTTAGCACATTTTGGATTCAAATACATGTATTTATTCCAAGGATTTTAAAGATTAATGCACAATTGAGACCAGACATTTTTTTTCTTTAGGATGGCAAATAGTTGAGGAAAAGTCATGGAAGTTGTTGAATAAAACAGAAAAATGAAGTTATGATTTATAATTCTTGATGATTAGACAGGATATATTACAGAAGAAGAAAGTAATGTTGTAAAGTTAAAGTAAGAAGTAAGTTTATAAATGTCCTGTGTAGCCCTGATGAGCAATGACATTGAGACTTAGCATTTCACCATGTTGCTGTTATGCCTCTGACTATTAAGCCTTTTTATTTTATTTAGAAAATATATGACTGTTCTATCTGTTGCCCAGAAAGAAGACCCATCTGTTTTCAAATGGTTAGTAATGCCTCCAGAAGGCATCATTTATCCAAAATTGCTGGGTGATATACGCTTAAAGATACTAATACTGACACAAAACAGTATATTGCAATTTGATTGGCCATGGTCACCACTTCAAGGGTATATTTTCTCAGAGCCTTCGTGCTTGTATGTAAAATTAAGGAAAGAAAACTGTAGGAGAGGTAGTTCTTTTATCTAATGTACCAAACTGTATACACTCTGTCTTGAGTGTATTATTATGATTATTTATTAGAATTTTGAAGAGCAAGGCTCACATTTCCACTCAGAGATAAGTAACGTTAGACAAACGACTCTTACTGTCTTTGCTCAATGAATTTGGGAGGGTAATTGTAAGGATAAATGGGGGTTGGGAATGAGTGGAAAAATCATATCATTCTGCTGAGCTGTTTTAAAGAAAGGTAGGATATAAATTCATATAATAATAATAATAATAAAATACATCTGACTCTAAAAACTTCATATTCCTCATGACATTTCTAAAATCCCCCCAACTTTTGATGGATTTCATCAATGTTTTAAGTTGACAAGGCACATTTTTCAACCATTCCAGCCACTGTGAAATAGGATATTTGGCTATATTTCAGAAAATCAGCTCGACATTGATATTGGGCAAGGTCTTCAGCACTTCAATAAGCATTCTACCCATTAACAGCACACCTTCATGGCACTTGTTCATATAATGGTAAAATATGAACTACATAATGCTGTTAAATAGGCTCATAGCTGGTTGAATTGCCACACCCATTAAATGGCCCCAGTTCAGCTTGGAAGAATATTTATTGGAATGCTACAACGTTTGGGTGAAGGATGTTGAAGGGGATGTAATAGTTGTGAATTTGGGAAATTTAAAAGAGTTGATTGGCTAGTTGTTTAAAATAAAAAAGGGAGTAAACAATTGTAATGGCCAACAATTGAACATTTTACAGAATAAATGTATTGTTCCCCTCAAAAGATCACTTTATTTGACAGTCTAGTATGAGATGGCATCACCACAACACTAAATTATTTAAAGCATCCCATTCAGGTAGTCCTTGACTTACAACCACAATCAAGCTCAAAACTTCTGTTGCTAAGCGAGACAGTTGTTCAGTGAGTTTTGCTGCATTTTACGACCTTTGTTACCACAGTTGTTAAGGGAACTGCAGCTGTTAAATTAGTAACATGGTTGTTAAATGAGTCTGACTGGCTTTTCAGAAGGTTGCAAAAGGTGATCATATGACCCCAGGACACTGCAACCATAATAAATATAAACAGATACCAAGCATCCAAATTTTGATCATAGTAGTAATCTAAGACGTTTTCTCTACATTCAGATCTGCTGAGGAGGCTGCTTTTTATCTCATATTTCACAGCATTGGAGGATAAGATAACTACAATAGTTATAAGTGCGAAAAACGTTCATAAGTCACTTTTTTTTCAGTGCCATTGTAACTTTGAACAGTCACTAAATGAATGGTTGTAAGTCGAGGACTACCTGTAACCAAATTACAATTAGACAAAAGCTTGGGTGAATTGACAAGTCTATTTAATCATTCCATTGATGGGGTACCATAGCATAGAGTTATCTTATCCTCCAATGCTTTGAAATATGAGATAAAAAGCAGCTTCCTCAGCAGATCTGAATATAGAGAAAACTTCTTAGATTACTAGAGTCTCAAATCAGTAACAAATAATAAAAATTATCACAAATTCCTTGTGCTTCAGCTAAAAGTGAATTAGCAATCAGAGTATTCAAGACTAGCAAACTATGTTATCTATCGTGTACTTGACCATTTGCTGTATGTGTAGTTTCTGTATCATTTTCAAGGACAATAGGAAGTTTTTTCAATATACTTCTTAACATTTATTAACTAACATTAGCATAACACAATGCTTTCTTTGTTATTTTTTTTGGAACACGTTTATGTTGTGAGTTGTCTGACTTTATACAACATTAAAGTAAATTCAATGATGATTTACCCTCATCCTCTCAAAATCATACAAACCATTTGATAAAACTTCAGACTTGCCCTATTTTGCCTTTCTCTTTTAGTATTGAAGGATGTTAGCATTGTAGCTCAATTTGTAATTCAATGAAAATATTCCATCCATCAATTTGATTCCATCAAAAAGATCATTCGCATTTATGGGCATCGTTAAGACATTCCTGGTTAAGACTGTACCGTATTCCCTAGGACTACAAGAAATTTGTTGGAACAATGGATTCAAACATTTTCTATCCCTTTGCAGCTCGATACATCTTGGAATATCTCTGAATGTTTTGTGCTTATAACCATACAGTAGTATGCCACTTTTATTCAGTGCAAACCTTGCACTTTTTAACGTGTGGCCCTTAATGTCAGCATTCCATTTAAGTTCCAGTAAATCACTCAGCACTCAGATAAGAATTCATCCAAGTAAGAGTTTATTAAAGAAACCATGTTGGCACATCTGGGAAAATCCTGAATCTGAAGGCCCAGGTTTTTCCACACCCAAAAGAGAATAAAAAATCCACCTCTTTTCCACCATCATAAATCACATTCCCCAATTCTCTTCTATACCCATCATCCTTCTTTCCTTCTTGTCACTCCTCTACCAGGTGCTGGTCAGGATGGCCTTGACTCATTAAGAAAGAATGTTGTTTTGTCTGCGAACCCTTCAAACCACATGAGAAGGTACCCTCTCCCTAATTCCCATGTGCTAATTTGTGGCAGCCTGCAGAGGCCTCTCAATTATGGCTTCCAAGGCTGACACTTAACTCATCCTATAACAAGATGAAAAGGTTTAAAAGGCTTCCCATGTGGTTTATGGAACAGGAGGATTATAAAAATCAGTGATTAATCATGTCATTAATTAATCATGTCATAATCTCAAATTAATCTACAAAGAACCAGAAAAAAGAAAATAAGAGTTTATTTCACAGAATGTGTTTGTCCTCAAATCAGTGAGACCGGTTCACACATATTAATTAAAATGAGCATTTTCCTCAGTACATATCTATTGCAAATGTTTAGCTAGGACCTAGCCAGCCTTGGATGATTTTGAAAAGCTCAACAAGGTTATATGCACAACCAATATTTGGATGGAAGGCTACCAGGAAATTCCATGTCTTAGGCTAGAATGAGAAATGGGAAAACCTTTCTGCCAGCAAGGTTCCTTTTCTGGACTCTTGCTTAAAAAAAAAACCCTACATGGATGAATCTATGATGTCAATAGCTCAACTCAAAGAAGATTACCATGTCTCCCTAGAAGGATTGTAAATCTTTTAAAACTGTTGTCTGTGAGCTCATCATACCATTTCCTGACATATGGCTTCTGCTACTACAGTCCTAATTCCCAGACAGCGTAATACCTGATTTAGCATTGTAGGAGTTGTAATCCTAATATATCAGAGGAAGTACAGGTCTGGGAAGATTGCATTTAGGGATCTCTTTTCACAAATAAATCTCAGTGATTCCAAAAATAGAGTTCGTAAAGTTTGTTACATATTTTATTTAAAAAGAGCATTAAAAAAACCCTCTGAATGACAGTTATTTTTTGATGTCAACACACATTCAGTTAATACCTATCTATCCCCAAATTCATCATTTTTAAGCTGCATGTTTAAAATTGAGTGCAAAATACTTGTAAATTGAAGTTAATAGCAAAAGATTTCTACCTTAGAACTGCAACACTTTATGTCGTATTGATATTTGTGTCAGGATTTCCTACACATTTTATAGGTTTCTGAAGATAAGTATTTTGTACATGGAAAGTACCATTACATGAAAATCATTGCAAACAATCAAGTTTAAAATTTTGGTAGGCGCTTTTTTAGTGTAGCTCTTAATAATAATCATGTAATATTTCTTCTCAGTGTCCTCAATTAAAATGTAAACCTTTTATCATAACTAAACTTGTTGTGGAGACAATTTGTCAAGCTTGCTAATATCAGCCCCTCTGAGGCAACTGGAGAAAATGGAGAAATATTTCTACGCATTTGTGTGTCAAACTTTTGCCATTAGTAACAAAAAATGGTTTCAGATATTACCATCTAATTTGTGGCTACAGCTGAATATGTCCAACTTCTTTATCTATATCTATCTATATCTATGGCATATTTGTCCTTCAGTTTTGATGCTCTAAGAGGCAAATGTAGAATTCACGCATAGAAATTGCAATGAAAACTTTGCTTACTTGAGACAATAGGCTGGGGCTGCCAGTCTTTTCAGATACCACATGAGATCATGCTAAATTTCTCAATGGCATAGAAACCTCTACCTTCCCCAATTTTTTTTTTCAAATGAAATACCTTTCATTTTTCCATTCCCCCACCATCCAGTCAGAGCTGAAGAAGCTTCTTGGATGAGAAATGAAATGTCTTCAAAGAAAAACCAGAAAGTCCAGTTGCCTCTTGAAAAAACACCTTTGGGACAACCATGACCTGGATGACTGAG
>JANHFL010009383.1:0-21619 GCA_032468155.1 Oxyrhabdium leporinum | reverse complement strand
TGGAGTTGTGAACCGCCCCGAGTCTTCGGAATGGGGCGGTATATAAATTTAAAATTAAATAAATAAAATAAATAAAAAAGTCTAGAACTTCGTTGATAAAAAACCAGCAGAACAGTGGAATGAAATTAAAGTTGTTAAGAATGAATGTGAAAACAGATTGACAAAAACCAAAGAACAGAAGCAAATTGAATGTTAGAATAAATTGTGGAAATAACAGAGTAACCAAGAATAACAAAGATATCAGGGCAAAATGTAAAATTTCAGGCAAAAAAAAAAAGGCAAAAAGTTATACTACAACATCTGCAGAGACACCTAAGACAGAAACAATCCGCCAAAAGAACTCCAAACTCAGGAGGTCCCAACCTCAAATCGGCATGCTAATAGAATGATATAGACTGATTTAAAAAATGGAGTATAATTACAAGAACCTCTAGTACCGGCAGATGAAGTTAGAACAGCACTTGTTACCTGGTTGAAAAACTACAGGAATTTTATCTACAGAAATACAAGCAACAAAAAGAATCTATAAAGGTTCTATCTAATATATATGCCAGCATATCTGGAGAGCCATATAGTGCAACTAAATATCAGCAAATATTTAGATCAGAAAGCAACTGTCGGATGTAGCAAAAGCCCAAGACTGAGTCAAAAAGAACTTCAGGATGTGTAGTGTTTTGTCAGGGAAAATAACTGCCCAGTTACCGTTCCTGATAAAGACCGAACAAGAAGCCAGCATGGCCTACAAAAAGAAAACCGATAGGTCATCAGTGTGATGAGGCAGGAGAGGTAAGGCGCTGTCCTGCAAGCTTATGAGTGACTTGGTAGTCTTACAGGAGCATGCAGCAGCATCACTTCCAACAAAGCAATCGGTCAAATGTAAGTTTACAAACCCTGACCCAGAAAACCTATTTGTAAATGTTTTATCCCTTCCACTATGAGAATGCTACCATATGAAGCAATGGACATGCCAATTTGGCTGAAGCCATGGGAGAGGGAAGTGAGGAGCCACGCTTGCACCCAAGAAGCATTCAAGACTTGGGAGAAGAGATGCTTGAGAAGAATGGGAGAGGAGGACAAGATTGAGCAGAGCAGCATTTGGGGCAAGAAAATAATTGGAAATAGACCGTTGGGACATTAAGCGACCATGAGAGGAGCAGCCAGAGAACTCTAGAGCAATTCTTGTAGATGGCCCATCTCCCGTCTCCAGCAGATGCGTCACTAGGCACCCTGCAGTGTTTGGGCAGAAGGATTCCAACAGTCGGAGGCTGAACTCCTGAACGAAAGGAGCTGTCAAGAGATTGGAGGAAGGGAAATTTCTGGCTCTGTGTGGGATGAACTGATCCTCAGGAGCATTTCAGGCAGCTACTTTCATACACAGCCACTGCCTTTGTTTTTAAACAAACAAAGGGGAGTTGTGTTTTCAGCATAACTGATAAGCTACAACCGTATACTCACTGACCTGGGAATAAGCTACAGTGAATTCAGTGGAGACGGACATAGACCAGATTGTATTGAAGATTGTAGCAGCTTACAAAGTCAGATTAGAAAATGAGAAAGAGGCGATTCCAGGATAGCACAACTGGTGTTCTCTCCCCAGAGTTCTCCTGCCTAACAGCCCACCAGAAGAAAATCAGCCCACAAAACAGCTCCAACGCTCAAGTTTGCACAATCTTTTTCACCAATAAAACACAGACATAATCTTCCAGAAAGACAAATGTAATTAATTTAAACTGAAGAAAGTCTGCAAAAGTTCTATCTCCAGGGCATCTCCAGTCTTTCCCTTAAGGAAAAAGTTTAAATAATACAAATCGGCATAGCACTAACACGCAGGTTTGCATAATCCCTAGAGAGCTGATATCACTGCGAATACGTTGGCTGACACAACTTCTGCAGTTGTTTGCTTTGAGCACATGAGGACAGACAATCAAGACAGCTTCCCTATCATGCTTTTCTTTAGGGTCTGGGTAATAGCAAAGCAGGTTACATATCCAGTGGACTCCATGAGCTAGGGAATGGAAGTGTAATAGTCCCGCTCCTATTCTGGAATTGTTGGGTTTCTGGGTTTACAGATCTTGTGGTGTTACCGTTGATGTTTAAGAGCCCATCTGTTACAGGGGCGACAAAAGCAGCTGGCCAGCAGACTAGGAATGTGCTGGGTTGTATCTTGCCAGGACCCCCATCCCCATGAGACTTTTAAAGATAGGGTAACTATGACTCAGGGCCAAGCTACAGCTGTCCATCAGCTCCAACAGAAAACCATCCACATGCTGAACTAGGGGTAAAAGGCTCCTAGCTTAGGCTGCATCTTCTTCAACCTGTGAACTGTGATCCTCGGCTGCTCTTGAAACTTGGGTCTCTGACCCTTCCTAGCACAGGGGAAAGGAGGCAGGGCTCTTGAGACACCACTCTCGGGGTACCTCCTAATACCATCCAGAGGAGCAGGACTCATGGGATAGGAGTGAGCTAAAGGGCACAAGATGGTCATGATGTAACTTTAGGTCAGATGGGTGCCAAATCTGCAGAAATTCAGCAGTGGGAGGGAAGGAGGTAAGCAGGCAAAGCCGGTCCACGATTGTAGCTTGACTCCTGCGGGCAAAGTTCAGCAGGACCGGTAGCTGTGCCGAATTCAGGTCCATCAAAGATGTTGCCCACCTTTCTTGCAGAGTCCCACGGAGCCTGAGGAATGCATCTGAGGCCCTCTGCTGGGGCCAGGGCTGCCCCCCGCCTTTGGGCATAGGATGGCTCCAAAAGGCTTCTTGCTATTACTGGCTGGAAACCAACTGGAGCCAGTTCTATGCTCGGCTCTCTGACCTGCCTGGAGTTTGTATCTGCCTGGATGGAAAGAGGCAGACCATTCCCATTGCTTCCTTAGTATTAAGCAAACAGCTTAGTTGTAGAATGCAGAATCCAACTCCCTTCAATTGCGGACATTTGTAGAGATGGAAGACAAAGAATCAGAACAAAGAGTTTTCATAAAAGTTTTGACCTGTGAAAAAGAGAAAGACCCTTTAAAAAGGACCAAGGGAAACAAGAATTGGCAGGTTTGCAAACCCCTCTGTCTCTTAGAATGAGGATATGAGGTAGAGCCTTCATTATGCTTGTAGTGGGATTACTTCTCTTAGCCATAGTTTTGTTCATATTAAACAGGGAATGGGGGTATTAATGGCCTCTGGACAGCCAAGTGGGATGCGGGAATAGTTTCAAAATGGGGGATTTCCAAATGCAACATCTCTGTTGTTTCCCATTTCTCTTACCCATGTTGGGGATGAAATAAATGCACTGAATGGAGAGGAGGTTGGTGTTCCCTATACAAGATGGCTACTTCTGACAAGCTGAACTGCAGGGCTATTTTTTAAAAAAATGATTTGCCGCATGTCTGACATGGAAACATCAAGCTTTAAACCACATTTAAGCAGGCCGTCTCATTCTGTTCAAAGTGTCCGGCTTTCTTTCTTACTTTAACCAACATGTCTTACCTGGCTTACAAGCTTGCTTTGTTCATTTGGATCATTCTCAAAATCCTTTGTGACATCCAAAATCAAGACAGGCACATCTCTTAAAGCTCCAGAATGGATCCTATGGCAATAAAAATATATTCAGCTATGAAAATCCTTTTGATTTAATTGATGCCTGTGTGGATTGCTGAGCGTCTGTTCATGTCCTAAGCCAAGTCCTGTTAGCTTGTGATGCAATCACACCGCAGGGAGTATAATGCAGCTCTTGGCCAAGAAAACTCTGCCCACCGTGGGGCTTAGCTGGACATGCAGGCTCCCCGCAGTCTCTTGGGGCCGGGGTGGAAAAGTCCTGTCCCTTGCAGTTGGCATAAGCAGAGCTTTGGTGGACTTCCAGACCCTACTTCCAAGCTCTTTTCACATAGTCCCTTCTTTTTCACATTGCCGTGGTCCTGCTCCCCTGCCCCATCTGCAATTCTCTCCCATGGCACTATCCCTAGGACTCTTCCCCTGCTGCCCCAACGAACATCCTTCCCAAAAAGCAGGCCATGGTCATGTCAGCCATGGTGGAGAACAGCCCCTGCTGGGACCCACACAGTAGTCTTTTTCGCAAGCCAGTTTTCATGCTGGACGTGAAGCTGCTCCAGGTAAGATAGCTGGACCTCCTTCTCTTCAGGCCTGGATCGGCTGCGCAGCCTCTCAAAGCAGACCTAGAAAGGAGAAAGCAACTTTGCTAACCAGCCCAAGATGCCCAAAATGGACTTTTGTCCAACAAATCACAAGAGGCTTCCTGCCAGGGTACTGAGCGACAACCTATAGCTGCTTCGAAGAAAAGGAACAGGAGAGATCCTTCTGCAAGGCACCCTAACCGGATTGCTGAGTTTCTCACAAAACTGGCTGTTGCATGCACTGCTGGTTTCACAGTCCAGCAATTATTCTACCAGATTTTGAGTTAGAGGAGAAATGCAGGAATTGGAGGAAACTGAGTTTTTTTTAATGCCTGGCACAGAACATGGGTTGAAGGCAGCTGAAACAGGCGTCAGCTAGGAAGAAGAGTTCAAACAGGAGATACGTCATTATGAAAGAACATTAAAGACTAGTAAAGAGCAGTAACGAGAAGAGAGAAAGATTGGAACAGAACACAAAACAGTTACTTTTGGTTACCTCTGGAGGGGCCCGGAGGTAAAGAAAGCCATGGAGGGCAAGTCGGTCTCCAAAGGTTTGCAGGAGGAAGGTGTGCCAATCCTGGTAAATGACCCACTCAATCTCAGTCATGTGGCCAATCTCAAAGAGATTTTTTGCAAAGATGTACCTGAGGTAGGAGAGAGAAGCCAGTGACACCACCTTGAAGCTAGAAGAAGGCAAGGATTCAGTTATCTAACCTTATGCACATATCCTAACCTCGTGCTTTTCAGTTGCCTTGAACTGCAACTCCCATGCCTTGGGCCACAGTAACTGGGAATAACGGGAGCGAGATCCACAAATATCTTAAGAGGCTGGCAGGCTCATAGCGGAGAAGTGGGGAAAGGATAGGAACCTCTATCCAAGGAGCCATTTTCTTGCACACGAGGGTTATCTTTCTCCTGAGATCATTTCTGCATTCTCCACCATCACCACCCAAAAAAAAGCTCAGAGTGTGTAGGCTTTCCTTCCACCATTACAGAACCATTCCAGTGTTCATGTGCAAGCCCCTTCTTGGCCAATTCCGAGAATATTTTCCAGAATACTTTTCCTGATAATTTGAAGCTGCTTTTCTGTCAGAAACACCTTACATCAGGGGTCCTCAACCTTTCTGGCTTTGCGGACCAGTGGGAGGGGGCAAAGAGGAAATGGTTCAGCACGAGGGGAAGGTGTGCATGCAGCTCAATTTACGCGAGCAGCAGGCACTCGCGCACATGCCCGCCACTTGCAGAAATGGAGCTGCGCGGCCCAAACAGACTGAGGTCCAGAGGTTTGGGACTCCTGCCTCACACTGCTTACAGTATTTGTAAAAAAAAAACCCAAAAAACCCACAGAACTTACTTTCTTAAATGTTCAGGTTTGAGGTTTATTAACATTTTGGATTGACCAAGAGCACTGTAGTTGTTCAATAATAAAGTTAATCCTCCAAAATACAACTTGCCTATTAATTGTGTATCTCATAAGCAATACACAAAACTTAATGAATTATGATTTATAGAGATGGATGGATGGATCAATCTGTCAGTGCTCCTTTTACATTTGTTTCTTTAAATCCTCACTCCTGTTTTTTAATGAATTGTGAAGTTTGGTAAGTCTTTACTAAAAAGCACACCTGTTTTTAAGAAAACGTTTTTGTTTATCAGATTGTAGCAATAGACAGAGGGAGGCTGGAAGCCAATTCCCTTTTAAGGGCAGGCCTCCTCCTCCTCCTCCCCCCCCTTTCCTTTTACCTGCAGGGAAAAGCAAAAGGTAAAGAAAGCAAACCGCTATACCTGTCGCTGTAGACAGATCTCTCGAACACCAGCACCGCTTCCGGGCTCCGTGGGCTCTGCGCGGCCAGCTGCGCCTTCAGCCGGCTCAGGCACGAGTACGTCTGGAAGGTGTAGGACCAGCGGGAAGGCTCTCGGTAGACCATCTCAAGCAGGTTCCCGAAGGCTGGGGAAGGGGAGGCCTGAGGAGGGGGAGAAAGAGGGGGAGGAGGAGGAGGAGGAGGAGCTGCCCCCCTGGTCTGCCGGGGAGCCCTTCGCCTGCCCGCTCGGGGGAAGCCGGAGGGAGCCCGCTCCCCCCACGACGGGCCCGGCCGCGTCTCGGGCTCCTTCCGAAGGCCGAGGAGAAGCTCCCTCCTTCCCCCTCGAGGGGCCCGGCGTCGCCGCCTTTGCCCTCCGGCCATCCTGGAGCGGCGCAGGCAGCGGCAGCCGGACTCCCTTCCCCCGTCCGGGGGCCGAGCGGGGCCCAAACCGGCGCGGCCTCGGGCAGATGCTGGCCGGGAGACTCGCGGCAGGGGCGCCGGAGGCAAAGGGGGATGGCAGCCGCGGGCGGCTTCTCCGGAGGCCGCGTCCAGCCTACCTGGCGGGCGGCGGCGGCGGCGGCGGGGGCCGCTCGGACCTCCTGCCACTTGGCCACCGGCTCGGGCGTCAGGCGCCACCCGGGGAAGGCTCTGCGCAGCAGCCCCACGAAAGTCGACTTGCCCGCCGCTGCGGAGAGGAGAGGAGAGGCGTCAAGGGCCGCCCCGCCGCGATCTGCCCACCGTCCCGCGCCTCCCCCCTTGCCCTCCCGCTCCCCGCTGACCGATGTTTCCCTCCACCGAGAGCCTCTTCGCCGCCCGCCAGAAGCTCCGCGCTGCGTCCGCCATGGAGCCGCCGGGCGAGGAGGGTCTGCGCATGTGCAGATTCTGCTGCTTCGCCTTCCGCCGCGGAGTGTAATGTAAAATTAGCGTCACGTAATGTAAAATGTAAAATGAGAAATAACTATAAAGGTAGATTACACCTTAAAACTTAGTGTACTAAATTAAACACTAGGAATAAACGTAACGGTAGCATAAACTTTGAAAATCACTGTAAGGTAAATTGTGGCCACTGTTATACCATCAACCACCCAAAAGAATAGCCGTAACAGTGAGTTCCTGTAACACCGGTACTTTTGTTAAACCGTCAAGGTTCCGTTTTGATACAAATAATAGCGAGTAAAAATCGGAGCAATTTTGTGCCATTGAAATTAGTTCCAATTAAGTATTGGGATAAATTTCAGGTTGAAGCTCCGTCAAAGAGACGCACAATTGCCTTATCCTGAAATCCTCCGAGAGGCCGGCAAAGAGCTACTGTCCAGGGTCCTGCTGCGCAGTCTGGTAGCTGTGCAGAGAAGGCCCTCTGCTGTGGGCATCACCCTTAATTTCTGGCCAGAGGGCGAGATTCAGAAAGGACCTGCAGGGGCTACGTAAGCAGCAGCAGAACCCGAAACGGAAGGGAGGAGATGGGACAGGTAGGGTAGCTTTGCGGCAAGTCGGTTGCAGATGAAGCACGGAGGGTTCCGTTATTTTGCCTCCTGTTGAGTTTGGCACTATTTTTCTGAGCATCAGGGGCAACTTCAGTAGCTGTTTTGTGTTTGTCTTTTCTCTAGCCCCCTTTTGGGTCAAGAAGCAGTCTGCGTAACACCTGCGTAACACCACTTTCTAGAACTGTAGCCTCTGTGATGGATGCACGTGAGAATCTTGCTGCAAAGTTGTTCATCAGGCTGCCTTTTGGGAAAGAGAAACAGTCGAGCGTGTGGCTGCCAAGATGACCATCCTATCCTTTGTGGAGGTAGGTGGGTGGAGAATGAGAGTTTGGAGTTTAGAGGTAAGGTGTGAGTGTTTTGTATTACATTTCTTAACGGGTGCTGGTGAATGTGCAGCAGGTAATTGCCCCTTAAGCCATAGCAAACTAGACTTTTCCCAGCAGGATCCAGCATCAGTTGGTATCCCCTGGGAGAGGCAGAACTGACAAGGACATTACTGTTCCCCCGAGCTATTTGAAAGGTTGAAAATAACTTTTGTTTCCAGTTATTTCTTTCTCTCTCTTTTTTGTACAATTAGGAGGATAAAAGGCTTTTGGTTGGAGTCGTCCTGCTCAAAAGACATTACACTTGCAAGTTTCAGGGATTAAGGAAAGAGCTGCCCTACATAACTGCAGATAGAGTGACCTTGCTGCTGCTATGAAGGAACCCGGGAGAGAGCGCTTTGACATGCCTGATGAAGAAATTTGCTTCTTTCCGTGATTGTATGGTGCCCTGGAACAACAATTGAGTGAGATGGGGGAGGAGAGCTGATAAGGAGAGCAGATAATATAGCAGTGGAGCCTGGAGTCACAGTGGGAGGCTGAATCTGGCCCTAGTAGGGAAGGGATGGGTGGGAGATTGGTTTCCTTTCTTTATGCATTGGAGTCCGAGAGGGACCTTTGAATGGAAAGCTGGCACCGCTTCCCTTAAGTGTAGTCTTGTCTTTTGTTTCCCTTTCTTGACTTTGGTGTGGTGTCGCAACTGTTTTTCTTTGCTTCCAGCTTCACCTGCCACATATTCTCTGATCTTCTCAGCACACTCATGCCTCGATTCTGGCACCGCCACTAGTGTAACACACTAGTCGGCCCTTCTGGCTTTATTGCACGACCACCATGGCAGCAGATTGCCTCTTTCTTGCCCCCTCCCAACTCAGAAATGAAATGTGAAAGATGCATACGGGACAAATGATGTCACTGCCACTTTCAGTTTTCCTGACGTTGTGTTAATGGTCACTGCTAGTTTCCAGGTTATGCGATTGAATTGCGATGTACGGGCCAATCCCGAAATAGACGCCTCCCAGTCATACTTGGGTTGAATGGGAAGATGGTCACCTTATAAGAGAACTGGTAAAAAGTGGATCCAGTGTTGGTTGAACCCCCACTCTGGGATGTATTTGGGGAATGATTTTTCTAGATGACTTTGATGTGCATTTGTCATTTTATTGTGTGTTTTATTTTAATTCTGGTAATAAGTCAGCGTCAGTTGTTTAGTCTCACAAAGTGGTATCTAAATCCAAGAAAATTAAAGTTAACTGAGCATCCTTTTATATTGCAAAGGCCTGTCTGATCCCAGTTCACCGAAGTACTCTTCATTTGCCTTGGGTGGGTCATGACCCGGAACCAGCTAGAAAGGTGGTGGCATCTCTGAATTTGAGCTCTCTACGGCTACCAAGAGGAGAAAGTGGGACATTGTACAGAGAAAGGTTTTCCAGATCCAAAAGTTTTGTTTATTTTGTGCCAAGACCCTAAAACCTGGGTGAAAGTGTTGGGTCAGAGAAATAGTGGTTTGTAGAAACCAGGATATTCTAGTAGGGTAGGAAGGAAGTGCCACCGATAACACAGAGGAAAATACCAGGATGTTGCAAATCATTGCTTTGAGACTGTCTTTGTGCAGGAAAGCAAAGAAGTCATCCTCATCTTGAAGCTCATGAAGGTCATTTGAAAGGCCTTTTCTCTCATCGACGGTGGACGTAGTAGTAGAGGATCGAGAACGGACAACTCCTTTCCATCTTCAAAATGGGCAGGCAAGGGGAAGAGTCTGATAAGCATGCCTATTGGTCTGATGGCTTTGTTGAGTAAAACTTTAGAAGTTAGACTTAAATAAGACTGTGCATGTTTATGAAATGATGCATTGTGCGGCAGAAGCCAGGATTAAGAACTCGAGTTCGATTAACTGGATTCACTTTTTTGATATAGTGCCCAATTGGGAAATAACAGAAATCATCTCTCTTCACTTCAGTGTCACAAGAAGCAGCACATGATCCTCCCGCAGAAGATGGGGTGCACTCTACTACAGTAGGATAGCTATAGATATGTGCTGCCATGTGCCATGTCAACATCTTTGCATTGAGGTGGAAGTGCCAAGTGTTTATCCAAGCAGCAGCTGTATGGAGAAGCAGGTTTACATAAAAGCCACCAGAAGACAACAAGATCCCTTTGTCAGCTGACTGGACTCAGGTACTGTTCTCCCTGGGGTGAGACACTTCTCAATGAAAAGAATGTGTGCCAAGGAACAGAAAACAGTGCCATCCTGTGGTTAAAGCAGGTACAGCAGCCACCAACAGAAATAAACTTTTTAATGGCATTTTAAGATTATTCTTTATTATTAAAACCTTATTAATATTAATAGTCCATCATAGGCCTTCTTAACTTCTTAAGACTTTCAAAACAAGGTTTTTCTGTTCCTGGTTGCAGCAAATGGGCCTTCTGTTGCCCTATTAATATTAATAATGTGTTAATAATAAAGATACGGGATAATCACCTTCAAATCCCATTAAAAAGGTCGGTTTCTTTTTGTGGCTGCAATACCTGCGTTGACCAAAGGACGGCAAAGTTTTCTGTCCCGTAGCACTAACACCGAGGCCATCATAGCCCTTTTTGATGGCCTCAAAGCTTTTGCTAAGGGACAGAAAACTCTGCCACCCTGTGGTCAAAGCAGGAATAGCAGACCCAAAAAGAAACTCTTTTAACGGGATTTTAAGTTAATTATTCCGTATCCGTATTATTAAACGCCTCATTAAGAACATTGATAGGGCAACAGGAGGTCCAGGGTTTGCAACAGATTCACAAAAGAAAGAAATCTGCTTCAAAAGACTTAAACCGAGTTAAAAAGGCCTACGTTGGCTCTAGCGCTATCGCTAAAGGACAGAAAGCAGTGCCATCACGCGGTCCAACTAGGTATGGCAGCCACAAAAAGGCCCGCACTGCAGAGCGGCAGGAAAAGCACCGCCACTCTACGCTCCTCTTAAGAGGACGATCCACTTCCGTCACCCTTCTCCGCACGGCCGCCGACTTGCGCAAGCGCTTCTTTGAGCGATCTTCCCCGGATGGCCGACTTCCTTCGTGCCCTTCTCCGGCGTCCCACCTCAACTTCCTTTCGCAGCGGCCTTCCCAGCACGGGCAACTTCCCGTCCTTTATCCGCGTTCGTCCCCCAATGCCTTTGAAACACGACCTTCCCATCTCTCCTTCTCACTCGTCCCAACTTCCTTTCGCAGCGCCCTTCTCGGCACGGTGCACTTCCTGTCTGTCCAACGCGGCCGTCCCCCAGTCCCTTTGAAACCGACTTCCCGTCCATCCTTCTTAGTCTTCCCCCCCAACTTCCTTAGGCAGCGACTTTCTCGTCACGGTGGGATTTTAAGTTTATTATTCTGTATCTTTATTATTAAACGCCTCGTTATTAATATTAATAGGGCAAGAGGAGGCCCATGTGCCGCAACACAGACACAGAAGAAAGAATCAAAAGACTTCGAGACTTAAACCGAATTAAAAAGGCGTAGGATAGCTTCAATGCTATCAAGGGACAGAAAACAGTGCCCTCCTGTGGTCGAAGCAGGTATAGTAGCCACAGAAAGGTAAGAAAACCCCCTTTGTAACGGCATTTAATTATTATCATGTATCTTTATTATTAAGCGCCTTAGTATTAATATTAATAGCGCAACGGGAGGCCCCGGAGCCGCACAACGGGCACAGAATAAAGAATCCCGGTTCAAAAACCTTAAGCCGAGTTAAAAAGTTCTACGACGGCCTCAACGCTATCGCTAAGGGACAGAAAACACTGCCATCGAGTAGTCCAAGGAGGTATAGCAGCCACCAAGAGAAATAAAAAAATGTTCATGATATTTTATGGTTATTATTATTAAAGCTTAATAAGCCATCATAGGCTTCGTAACTCGGTTTAAGGCTTTTGAATCAGGATTTCTTTTCCCGTACCTGTGTCGCAGTAAACGGCCTCCCGTCGTCCTATTAATAAGGCGTTAATGATAAAGATATAGGATAATAACCTTAACATCCTATTAAAAAGGTCTCTTTCTTTTTGCAGCCGTAATACCCGCTCTGACTACACGACGGAGCAATTTTCTGTCCCATAGCATTAACATCGAGGCCCTCATCGGGCTTTTCGATAGCCTCAATACTATCGCTGAGGGGCAGAAAACCGTGCCACCCTGTGGTGAAAGCAGGTATCGCAGTCACCACCACCATCTTCTCTTTTTCGATGGCATTTTTGAAACAGAAATCTTTCTAGCGAGCCTGATCTGCAGCACCCGGGGAATGGAAAACAGTGCCATCCTGTGGTCGAAGAAAGAATAGCAGGCACAATAAGAAATAAACGCGTTTAATGGGTTTTTTTAGGGTTTGGGGTTTGGGTTAGGGTTAACAAGGCCGCCGACTTCAGCCCGGGCATCTCGGGCCCCACTCGAGCGCCCCCCCGGGCGACCTTTGCCGTCGAACGAAGCCCGCTTGCCGTTCTGCCGACTCACCGGGACGCGGTCGGGGTACTTGGCCCGGATCTTGGCGGACTTCACGCACCGATGCTCTGCAGAGAAGGCGAGGAGAGCCGCGTCAGGCGCCCGAGCCCAGTCCCCGCCCGCCCGGCGCGGCCGCTTACCCAGCGCGTGGCGAGCGAGCGAACGAGTCAGGCAGCCGCAGCAGCCCCTCTGCGTACGGGGGGCGGGACTTCCGCCGACGCTCACGCGGGCGCGCCCTCCGCCGCGGCAATTGGCTGGTAGGGCGGCGCGTCCGTCGCCGTGGAGACGCGCAGCGGCGGCATGGCTTGGCTGGAGGTGACGGCGGGTGGCGCGGGCGGGTCCGGCTGTGCTCCCTGGCGGCCCTGGGGCTGCTGTTGCTGGGCGCGCTCACCTACGTGCCGCCTCTGTTGGTGGCCTACCGGAGCCACGGTAGGTTCGGCGGAGGGGGCGCCCCGGGCGGGACTGCCGCTCGCCCGCCCTCCCGGTCTCACTCGCTCTCTGTCTCCGCGCAGGCTTCTGGCTCTCGCGGAGCAGCTACGCCGAGCAGCCCAGCGTCCGCTTCCGGCACCAGGTGCTCCTGGCCGCGCTGACGGAGGGCGGCGGCGGGCCGGTGGGCTGGAACTCCTTCGCCGCCTTCAACCGCCTGCTGGGCGCCCGCCTGCGCATCCCGCTCGTCTCGGTACGGCTGGGGTGGCCAGGCGGCCGAGCCTCCGCCGTGGCGGCGGGGACCGAGCCCCCCTCCGGAAAGCGCCGGGGCCGTCCTCGCGGGAGCACGTTCCTGTACGGGGTCGGAGTCCGCGTGGTTGCAGCCGTCCGGGGGGTGGGGGTGGGGGAGGAAGCCCCGTAGACGGAGGTCTTCCAATGTTTCTTCTGTCTTCCAGGCTCGGGAGGAAGACTCTAACCAAGATGGAGTGATGGACCTGCTCCGTTTCCAGCTGGAGCTTCCGCTGCTCCCCTCTGAACGAGTGGTGGGGATTCAGCTCCTGCTGACTTTCTCCTACGAGTTGCACGTGAGTGTCCTGAAGTGGCAGCAGGGAAGGTCTCCCCAGCAGCCCCTTTAGCTGTGAGGACGACTGGCTTGCATGGATCGGGCCTTTCCCTGGTCTTCCTTTGAAGCAGAACAGCGTTTCTGTGCCCTTAGGCAGAACTCGAGGTCTTTAGCTTCAGCGGAGAGTGAGATGGGGAGAAAAACTGCTTTGCTAAAAAGGAACCTTTTATCTATTAAGTGTTAGAAAGATGTATTGATGTACAGTATTGTAGAAGCCAAGAGACCCCGAGTTCTAGTCATGCCATAGGCACAAAAGCTGGCTGGGTGACTTTGGGCCGGCCACTGTCTCAGCCCAACTTACCTAATAGGCTTTTTGTTATGGAGAAAATAGGAGGAGGAAGGAGTATTGTGCATGTTGGCTGCGTGGAGTTATTTATAAAAATAATAAAGGTGGGATATAAATAAATAATGTAGGGTGCAGGTCTGGAGAGAAACTG
This sequence comes from Oxyrhabdium leporinum, assembly GCA_032468155.1. Lineage (NCBI taxonomy): Eukaryota > Metazoa > Chordata > Lepidosauria > Squamata > Cyclocoridae > Oxyrhabdium > Oxyrhabdium leporinum. Next base: position 7,944 of record JANHFL010009383.1, on the reverse strand, counting down.
AGCAGGGAGCTTAATAGTTACAGTACTCAGGATACTCAGTTTGAGAAAAGACTAGATGCACAAAACAATGCATAATCTAGGAAAAATGAACATGGGAGCATTTTTCGTGGAATACTGAAACGCTTTCATGTAATAAAATTGAATAGTGGGAAAACTAGGATGGATAAATGCAACTCTTTATTGATTGGTGCCAATTGGGGTGGTTTAAAAGGCAATCGTATTTATAGAGGACAGTGCTTCCTATGTATAATGCAGCAGTAGGTGTGGTATATACTATATCTAAATCACTATAAATGCTGTTTCTGAGGAAATGTGCAGCTCTGTTCACATCCTATGTTGAGTTTGTTTTGCGATTGGTACTGAAAAATGTTGTGGATTGTACATCTTTTAAAATGTCCTTACACCATAATTTTAAAAATTGCAACCACTTCTATTTTTTCAGATTCTTTAAATCTTTGAGAATTCTATATATAGCTGCTTGGTCTAACTAACAGACTGTATATTGCTCAGTAACTCTAATCCTATTTTTTGTGATGTGATGCTAAGATTGTGGTGTAACAGCTCTCTCCCCATCTTTCTGGTTTATTTGCTGCTCTCATTTCAGAGAATGTCCACCTTTGTGATGCAGAGCATGGCTTTTTTGCAGTCATTTTCCCCTGTGTCAGGATCACAGGTGTTTGTAAATGGAGATCTCAAACTTCATCAGAGGCAGCCCCTTCATCACGCTGGGCTGGATAGCAGATATAATGTGAGCATTGTACTCCTGATCTCACTTTCTTCAATTGGTTCTGTTGTCTTTTGCCCATTTTTTTTCTTCTGCAACTCCTCTGGCTGAAGTCATATACTATATTCAGTGGATTCTGCTTAGGAAATTTGCGTTGCTAAGTATTCAGCAAGTATGAAAATCCTATAAAGTCTAAGGAGATATCAGAAAATAAAGGCCACATAGAGCCAAGTAAGAGCAGAAGCTGTGATTCTGTTTGAATTTGTGAACTGAGATTTTTTCAGAATGTTTATCGATAATAACAGTTGTCTAGTGTATAGGTAGTCCTTGTTTAGTGATCACAATTGGGACTGGCAACTTGGTTGTTAAGCAAAACAGCTAAGTAAAATTGAGATTATGATTACAATCTTACTTCAGGTTTACTTTTTTAAAATGTTAATTTTAAAGATAAAAAACTAGGAGAAAAAGTATCATTACATGCAAAATTAAAAAGAAAGCAAACCCATAAAAACATATAATCTCCCTCCTTAAAAAGAATGTTATTTGGATGCATACAATTGCATCTACATATAATCTTGCTTTTCCTTATTAATATTCCAAGATAAGCATTTGATAATATTAAACTGACTACATGACAAGTGTGGCTTTTGGGATTTTTTTTCATACAAAATTATATGTCTTTTAAAATCCAATAACCATGCAACTAAGAAAGGCTTTATGTTTATATGAAACCAAGTCGTCTTTTTACCCAGTAGAGTATTACAAGAATACAAGTTAATCCAACATAAAAACCTGTATGGTATGATATCACTTGGTATATGCCTAAAAGTATTCATTATGTGTTCTGATGCAAGTTAACGATTAGTAAGATCCCGTGTCCAATGCAAAATTCTCTCACTATGACAGGTATCTGTGATCAATAGTACAAGTCCTTTTGCCCAAGACTATGATTTTGTGAACATTGTTGAAACATATCAGAAGAGGAATGGTGAGTTTTCACAGAAGTTCTAGGTTTTTGTACGCAAACATTTCTGGTCTTTCTCAGATCATTTGCCTTAATATTAATTACAATTATTTCCTTTACAGTTACAACAGTTTTGTCTGGTCCCAGTCCCATTTGGGTGGTTGGACGATCACCAGATCAACCATTTGTGATCCAGGCCTTCATCCATTATCCGATGGAATTGATTGTATATCCTTTGGCTGCCCCTTGGTGATACGGTTTTGGTTTTTTGAATGATGGTTTATGGCACTTGGCCTCAACCACTAATACAGCTGTGGCTGTTGTATCAAGACTTGTAGCCTTCCGAACATTAGGTAGCTATGTAAGAAAAATGCCATGAAACCCAAACAGGGTGTATCGCTAGAGAATATTTCTAGGTTTTTTTAAAAAGAAAAAGCTTAAAAGTTTTATGGTACATTTTATATTGATGTGGGGGAAAGGAGATCTTGGGGTTCTCATTTCTTGACTCTCCCTGGCCACTCTTGGGGGGAGGTGGGATGTTTCCCAGTTCACACGTCTAGCCAAAAGAATCGGAAGTGCGCATCCTTGCCTTTGCTTCAGATTCCAAATACTCCTTGACTTTTTCTTACATATCAGCCAGGCTTCTGGGAGATGATGAAATTTGCCTGGATGCAGTACATTAGCATCCTCTTGATTTTTTTGTGGATTTTTCAAAGGATAAAAATCTTCCTTCTTCAAAATCAAGTGCTGAACACGGTGCCGATGTCTCCACTTCCCCCACTATTGTCCTATAAAGAGCACAAATCCTGACCAAGCCTGCACAGGAGAAAAAACTTTGCTCTCGGTGGCTTCCACTGCTTTGCATTTGGAAGATGAGGCTTTCCACAGGTTGGGTGTATCTATTACTTCGCAAAGTTTATCGGTGGGTCCTCAGTATAGATTTTCTTTCCTGCCCGGTTTTCATAAATCTGTTTATTATTATGATTATCAGATGGCATATCAACCATAATCCATACAGTGACAAGATAAACAATTTAATGAAAGTTATACAAATGAGTTTTACTGCCTGTAAGTACATAACCGAATCCCAATCTTGATGACAAAGTCCTCTAAAAGGAATTAACTACAGAAACAAAAAGAGATCTCCATTCTTTGAAAAGACAGATTTTCTCTGCAAGAATACTGAAATAAAGAACACCTTTGTTCTTTTTCCTTTCTGTTTGCAAAATCCCAAGGAGAAAATCAAGGGAATAAGGGCCATCATCAGCCAGGAGCTGATATTGTCCCAGAAAGTTTGGGTTCTTTCACCTAGCATGCAAGTCCAATGAACCACGCCAGATAGACGGATAGGAAGAAAAACTTATAGACAAATAAAAAGGTTACTCGGAAGCAAGTTCCAATTGGGCGCACCCCTGCTTGGAGCAGATCTTTTATACAATTTTGAAAGGCATTCATTGTCATGGAAACACATAATCTCATTGACTAGTCATTAAGAGCGGTATCATGCATACATATTCAATGTGCATAGTAACTCAGTTTAACTAGAGGTTACAAGGTATGTTACAGGGTAGGTTGAGACCTTTGCCTTATCAATCTTTTCAGTAACAACATTCCTAAATAACTTGGTACCAGCGTCTCATCCATAATTCTAGGGAACCAGGGATTTTTGAACAGGAAGGCAGACGGTTTTTAACTCAGTGTTATTTCTGCCTGTAAAAAATTTTCAGCCCTGCATAGCCGTATGTGGGTATATCCTTAACGATTATCTTTTGAGAACCAAGCCTAGCAACAAAATTTTATTTTGACGTATGCCGGTTAGCGTACATTTAAAGTGACAAAGTTTTTATTTTCTATTCTCCAAAAACATTGCAACTCGTTGCAAGTTGAGACCAGGCCAGAACCATTCCATCCTTATTCCTTTGCGCTAAGCAATAAACGGCACCTTAATATGTGACTTGTTTATTAACATATAAATGTAACTGGATTAAGGCTATATAAATTGGGCCACGGGCCATCTTTCCAGTTTTGCCAAACTTCCTCATCCCTTGCAAACATCAGCAATAAAGAGGAAAGCAGAATTTCTCCCACAGAACTTTTGGTGTCACCTGGTGAAGCTGCTTTTGTGGATGTAAGAACTGGGGTGGGGGAAGCTTCCTTTTCTCAACTGGCTCGAAGGCAAACGCCGCTTCTCATCACGGAGCGGTTCCGACAGCCCCTTTAACTCCTGCACGGAGAGGTTGGCTGCCGCGGGGTGGCCGGCTGCGGTGGGGCTAGAGGGAGGGAGCCCGTCCATTGGGCATTGCAGCCGGCCACCCCCTCCAGTTCAGGAGGGAAGAAGCGGCCCACCGCCTCCACAGGGCTAGTCTCTGATTGGCGCCTCCCCTGCTGACGCCCCCTGCCCGCAGCCGTAGACGAACGGCCACGTCTGAATGCCGCTCTGCGGAGCCGCCTCCGGACTATTCGCGACCTCTTTAGTCGCCCGCCGGCAGATACTGAGGTTAGGGGCCGGGATGGGCTGGTGCCGGGCGGGTATAGCGGCTGGAAAAGAGGAGGCTGCAGTTCCACGTGTCGGGATGAGCCCTCTTCCTTCGACCGAGACGCGGAGCTTTTTCCCCGCGGGTATCTATCCATCAGCTAGGTTACCAGACGCGCTGGCGGACAGTCGCGCCTGCAGTACCGGGCGTGACGCAAACCTCCAGGGCATGAGCGTCTGAGTAGGGACCGGGAAGAGCGTCCGCACCAGGGCCTTGGCGCCGGCCGGCACAATTCTCAACAGCTGCGCTATTGCAAGCGCGGAATCCCCCGCCGCCGCTGCTCCGCGATTTTAAGCTAAATTTCAGGGCCGGGCGGGGCCAACCTCCGAACTCCAAACTTCCTAGCGGGAACGGCTGCAGCTAAAACGAGCCCCCTCCCTTCAAAAACAGTTGCGGAGAGATTTTTGCGCAAGAACACCGCGAAGACTTTTTCCCAATAGCACTTAGCAATAGCGCTTAGACTTCCATACCGCTTCATAGCGTTTTACAGCGCACTCTAAGCACTTTACAGAATCAGCCTCTCGTCCTGAACAATCTGGGTCCTCGTTTTACCGACCTCGGAAGGACGGAAGGCTGAGTCAACCTGGAGCCGGTCAGCGTGGAAGGAATCAAACTCCCGGCAATGTGAGCAGAGTTGGCCTGCAATACCGCATCCTAACCATTGTGCCACGACTCGCTTAAAAATCTTCTGGTACCCAAGAAAAATAATCTTGTATCCAAAGAACAATTATTTCCCCTTTGTATTTTACTTGCTTTATGAGGGTTAAAGCAAACTTGAGCCTCAAACTCCTAAGTTTGTTCACTCCTGTAATATTAGAGAGACTTAATTCTGTCCATATCAATTTTAAGGGTGTGTAAAGGAAATGATACTTGCATTGTTTCTAGAGTAAATAATCCATAGAAATTGGAATAGCAGAATTATTACATAACTTGTTTATTAACACCCCATGCACATTTCTTTTAGCTTTTCTCATCATTGTGGATCCACGACACAGTAATCTAGGATTCTCCATACAATTCATTTATCCAACCCCAATGTGTAATTTGCAAAACTGCTAAAGCATAATTCCATCAAACCGATGCTTTAAAAAGTGGTGATCACCTTCTCTCCATCATTCCAGTCGTGCTCAGCTTCAGCCAGGATGCTGAGGCTCCGCCTTTCCAATGCCACAATTGCAATTATTCTGGCAATCCAGACAGGATTTCTAATCTTTCTATATACTCAACAAGGTGGCTTCATTCCTCAGTCTATGGAAAAACCAGCCCGGGTGCACATCCTCATCCTTTCCTCTTGGAGGTCAGGCTCTTCCTTTGTGGGGCAACTCTTCAGTCAGCATCCCAATGTCTTCTATCTAATGGAGCCAGCCTGGCACGTGTGGGCAACCATGTACCAAAACAGCGCCAAAGTCTTGCACATGGCAGTGCGGGATCTCGTCCGGTCTGTCTTCAAGTGTGACATGTCAGTGTTTGATGCCTACATGCCCTGGAAGAGAAATAGAAATTTGTCTGATCTGTTCCAGTGGGCCGTGAGCCGGGCATTATGCACAACGCCGGCTTGTGAATTCTTCCAACGGACCGATATTACTGGGGAAAGCGCTTGCAAAACTCTCTGCGGCAAGTATCCTTTCAGTAAAGCTGAAGAGGCCTGCAAGACCTATAGCCACGTTGTCCTAAAGGAAGTCCGTTTCTTTGACCTCAAAGTCCTCTATCCACTCCTCTCTGACCCCTCGCTGAACCTCAAAATCATCCATCTGGTCCGTGACCCCAGGGCTGTCCTGAAGTCTCGGGAACAATCCGTCAAAGCCCTCGCCCGTGACAATGGAATAATTCTGGGTATAAATAGCAGCAGAGCGGATGACGGTGGATTTAAAGTCCTGCAGGAGATTTGTAGAAGCCACGTTCAGATCTATGAAACAGCTAGTCAGAAGCCTCCATTATTTTTAAAAGATCGTTATTTATTGATCCGATTTGAAGACATCGTGCGGGATCCTTTAATGGAAATTACAGCGATGTATACATTTACAGATCTTCTATTGACCCAGAAACTTGAAAATTGGATCTATAACATTACACACGGGCAAGGACCGAGTAAGAAGAAAGAAGCTTTCCAGATCACTTCTCGAGATGCGATCAATGTTTCCCAGGCATGGAGAAGTGTTCTTTCGTTTCAGAAAGTCCAGAGAGTGCAAGAAGTTTGTAGAGGTGCTTTAAATATACTCGGTTATCAATTTGTAAATTCTGAGAAAGAGCAGAAAGATTTGTCTTTAGATGTAATATTACCACATCGGAGAACCCAATTTCGCTGGGTGTTGCTTCGTGAAAACTAGATCAAATACTCCCTTGTTCATTTATCAAATAACTTGAAAAGATTTGTCGGTTTCAGTACATCCTGTGGTCAAAGCAGGTATAGCGCCACCTAAAGAAACTTTAAATGGCACGTTAAGGTTATTGTTCTTTTACATTATTACTATTAATAGGCCTTAACTCGGTTTAAGGCTTTTGAAACAGGATTTCTTTTCCCGTTCCTGCGTTGCAGCAAACGGGGCTCCCGTTGCCCTCTTAATATTTATTAATGAGGCATTAATAGTCAAGATACAGGATAATAACCTTAAAATGCCATCAAAAAGGTTTATTTCTTTTTTTGAGGCCGCAATACCTACTTTGGCCACGGGACGGCACATTTTTCGGTCCCACATCATGAACATAGGTCGTCCTAGCAAGCCTTTTTGACGTCCTCAACGCTATCGCCGAAGGACAGAAAACAGTGCCCTCCTGTGGTCAAAGCAGGTACCTCAGCCACAAAAAGAAATACATCTTTTCGATGGCATTTTAAGATTTTTATTGTGTATCTATCGAAGCTATCGTAGGCCTTTTAATTCGGTTTAAGGCTTTCGAAACAGGATTCTTTCTTCCGTGCCTGTTTTGCAGCGCCCGGGGAAAAAAACAGCGCCGCTGTTCCTAGAAGGAACAGCGGCCACAAAAAGCACGGCGGCCCACTACCGTACCAGCGCTTCTCTGAACGACCTTCCCAATATGGCCGACTTTGTTTCTGACCTTCGCCGGCCTCCCCCGAACTTCCTTTCTCAGCAGCCCTCCCTGCACGGGCGACTTCCTGTCCGTTCTCCGCTGCCGTCCCCCAGTGCCTTCGGGAAAAACGACCTTTCCATCATGGCCGACTTCCGGTCCCTCCTTCTCAGTCATCCCCCAACTTCCTTTCTCAGCGACCTTCTCGGCACGGCGAACTTCTTGTCCGACCACGGCGGCCGTCCCCCGGTGCCTTTGGAAAATCGACCTCGCCATCATGGCCGACTTCCCGTCCTTCCTTAGTTATCCCCCCGACTTCCTTGCGCAGCGACCTTCTCGGAACGGTGAGATTTTAACGTTTATTATTCTGTATCTTTATTATTAAACGCCTTATTAATATTAATAGGGCAACGGGAGGCCCAAGCGCTGCAGCACAGGCGCAGAAGAAGGAATCTCGCTTCCAAAAACCGAAACCGAGTTAAAAAGGCGTACGGTAACTCTATCGCTGTCGCTAAGGAACAGAAAACAGTGCCCTCCTGTGGTCCAGGCAGGTATAGCAGACACAAAAACACGGCCGCCCAACTCTTCCCGTCCCGTCTCTATTGCAGTCCTCCACTCCACGTAGGCCGGCCTTCTCCGCACATCTACAGGTGCGACAGGACCCCGGAAAGCGGCTCTTTCCCAGACTCTCGCAGGAT
>JANHFL010009382.1:163414-213384 GCA_032468155.1 Oxyrhabdium leporinum | reverse complement strand
GAGGGTCGTATAAATTTCCTGCCTGGATAGACTCTAGAGATGAGCTGAAAGGCAAAAAGGAAGTGGATTAGCTTCCTATATATATGACACATAATAAATCATTACTAGGCCTCTATTAGACTTGGAAAAGGGATATAAAGTAATAGTATCAGCCATTTATTTACATACGTGCATTAAATATGCTAATAAAAGCTGGGAATTGTATTTTTTATATTTTCCTAAATTTGGGGTGGGCGCATTCCTGGTCCCCCAAATTATTTTCCCACTACTTCAAAATTTCTAGTAATTTTACATGTTTACATTCTGCACCTATTAATTCTAAGAAATAAATTTAAATTTAATTATTTAATGAACTGTAGCTCATATTAGGAATCACCCCAGCATAGAGCTTTGAGCCAAGTGGTCAGATTACTGCAATTGCCCGGGCATTAAAAGATAGGCAGGCAAGAAACCAGAAAGTTGCTATTGAATAATTTCTATTGGTAGCCTTCTTCCTGAAGAATTTCTCAATAGTATTGCACATTCCTTATCAATATAATGTACAATTGGTCATAAATTCAACAGTAAATGCCAGATAAATAAAGAGAAATCTTCTCCGTGACCAGGCATAAGATTGTGTATCACATAATATAAAGTTTATATCATTGAAGAAATCTGGTTAAAGGTATTTGAAATACAGGTAGAAATAGGACTGCAGAAGTACTCAATTTACTTGGTTAAAAGACTCAAAAAATTTTTAAAATGAAACTTTGATTTTACGTTTTGGTGATTAGATCAACTTTGTGGTTAAAGAAATGTTTTGTATCTACTAAAAATGTCAAGCAAAAAGTTGAGGATATAACTTTTTTTGTACTCTAATGTACTGAAAAAAGTGGAAATCACTTGAGTTTTTTTTTCCTTTTCCTTTCTATATCTTTGCACTCTTTCTTTTCTTCTATTCCCTTTCTTTTCCAATTTTTTGTTTCTATTTGTGTTTAAAATTATAATAAACTTTTATAAAATTATTGGAGAAAAAACGGCAACCCCTTTAACTGCTTCTTTCCCAGAAATGTTTCATTTCAAACTGGTTGTTATAGACTGGACCACTGTTCCCAATTATGGGATGGTATAGCATTGTTCAGAAAATAGGTGCAACTGGTAGATTTTAAACAGCTTTCATATTTTTATTATCTTCCATATATGCATATGTTCTTCATTTCCAAGTCTAATGAAGGCCTAATAATGAAAGGAATGAGTTCACCAATCTCTAAATCATCAGTCAGCTAGAGGAAGCTACCCATGAGATATAACTTTAAGAGAAACAAAAGAACCCCAAAATTTTCTGAACCTAGAAGAAATAGGCAAGAGTAGACTCACATGCTGCTCTCACTGTGAGTGAGTAGATGACTATATATAGTTGATTCACTCAGACTGTTGTTAATATGGTCAGATCACATATTCAATGGAGAAAGGGGAAATCCAACAAAATACTAGAGATTTAATGCCAGCAGTTAAAAACAGCTCTCTCTTCCTCTTCTCTCTCCTCTTTCTTTTGCCAAACTGTACAAACACAGCCTGACAGAAATCTTCATAGTCCTTATCTAGTTTCCTCGAATATGCCATGTTTTGGACTCCTACCTTCCAAGAGAAAGCCCATGGAAGCACCCTTGACTCGATGCCATGCTTCAGCATTCTAACGATAACATGGGCCCAGAAGCTTGCAGACTTCCAGGGAGAGACTTTCATGATCCAAATTATTTCTCACAAGGACAGAGATTGACAGTGCTAGGCAAAAGGGAATCAAGTGATATTGCTCTGAGAAGAGCAGAGCAACATTGTTCTATTAGAGCAACATTGTTCTGAGAAGAGCAGAGCAACATTGTTCTTGTCAAGCATGAGATTAAATCTCTTGATTGATTATATCTAGCTGCAGCTTGATCTAAGAAACAGGTCTGATCCATGTTCCCTTTTCTGAAAGCAAGGTCTGATGTCTGGTTCTTGTGTAACATCCTTGTTTTTGTAAGACACCTTCCACTTTTGACATTTGAAATGGCTGATAACCCTGACCTAGCTCTCAGAACTTTGGACCAATTCTGGACTAGTTTTCTGCATACTTTTATTTGCAAATAATTCATTCAGGCAAACATCTGAGACTCTGTTTTGGATTGCATGCTATTATCTCTTGATCTTGAGTAAACTGACATATATTGTAACAACTGTATGAATTGAAATCTGAAGCAGGACAGACAAGAGATATATCTGCCCACAGAAGGAACGGGGGCCAGAGAAAGTGTCTCAGTAGGGATTCTCCCTTATTCTCTGGAAAGCAAAGGCAAAGGGGGTGGAGTGCTTTCAAAACTTGCAAGACTGTTATGTAAACTTACAACAAAGGTGGTATTACAACTTACAGTTTTAGTTTCTTGTCTGGACCACCTCAAAAAACTGACACATGGCTTATCGTCTTCAGATTTCTTAGTGTTCTGTCATGGCAACATCTAGTGATTTGGATGAACTTGACAAAACTAAACAAAGTCAGAACTAATTAATATTTGAATGGGAGGCCATTAGGGAATCTCAGAATCATTAAGCTTGACTAGAAAGCAAAAAATAAAAAATAAAATCCTGGAAAGTAATGACAAGTTACTTCCATACTGTTGCAGGAAAGTGACAGAAATATGTCCATGTAATCACCATGAGTTGAGCTGAATGTGAGGAAACCTTTTAAATATGAACAATTCTTTCAGTCCTTCTTTTTCTTATCCATCATAAAATATATTCACAATAATTATATTATCAATATCAATAATTACCATCACATTTTTGGCTTATTGTGGCATGTTTTTTATTCTGGGTTTGGGAACTGAAGATGATAAGGTAAGTGATGAAAGAACCAGGTAGCATTGAACTGAGCAGACCAAAGTGGCTACTTTAAGAAAGGAATCCCTGCAGATTTTACTCTGCTACGTTGCTGATTATAGGGGGAAGTGCTCATATCTCTGTTTCAAGGCCATTGAGCCAGTGCTGTATAAAGACATTTCTGTGGTCATGTGGCCAGCATGATGTCATGGAGCGCTGTTACCTTCCTACCATAGTGGTACCTATTTATCTACTCGCATTTGCATGCTTTTGAACTGATAATTTGGCAGGAGCTAGGGCAAGGACAGGAGCTCACCCCGTCATCTGACTCTCGGGTCTCGAAGCTGGGCTGCCAGTTTTCCAGTCAACAAGCCCAGGTTCTTAACCACTGAGACACCTCGTATCCCTGATATTTTAATAGTGTTATTGAAATTCTTCAGCAAATCACAACTACTAGATTTTAAAATTGTTGTTTTGAATTCTAGTGGGCCCACAGTCCGTCCCATTCCCCCCCCCCCGGAGGCATATTTGGTCAAAGTTGCCTCTTTCTAGCTTGGAAAATATTTATCCACTTACTTAAAATGTTTTTGGCCCAGTGTTCAAGCAAAAATTACTCCAAGCACTAATTTTTTAAACAAAAAATATTTTAATAAAAACATTTTTGTTGAATTAATGCAATGTTCACTTAAAATTAGAAAATACTGCATATATATACACTGAAGTATATTTAGTTGTGTGCATGTATATATGTATTTGTATTTGTGTGTTGTGTGTGTGCCTGTATTTACAAAATGAACAAATAAAACTAGCAAATGCCATAGGTAAACCCAGGACTTTACACCTTCATGCTGAGAAATATATTACTCAGCACAAATTTCTGCCACACAATTACAAAAATTATGCAGAATCAAAGGGCAATTAACAGTCCCAGAGATGATATTGTGTATAGGCAGAGAAGGAACTTTGATGATCCAGCCAGACTAACTCTTAAGGAAATTAATGGAAATTATTTAAGTACATTCATCTTTTTTCATAGCTGTACCAACTATTTTTTTCCATTTTTATTTTATTATTCCTGTTTTGCAAGAGGAAAATTGTGCAAATACTCACACAATTTCTCAGGCATGTGATCTTATAAAACACCTTATAAATAAATCCACTGCTGGAATTAATAAAATGCTTAACAAAAGTAAATAAAAATAACTTGGATTTGTTTGATTCCCTGTCTTCTCTTTTCTCTGACATTTGGGAGGAATAGTTAGACAAAAGCTTTGAGAACATTTTGGGAGAAGTCATCAGAAAACAGATACTTAGCAAGTTCATGTAAGGTAGGTAGGCTGGCACACACCAAGCTCTTGGCATTGTGCAGCCAACTCTACAAAGTACTCCAAATCTATCAATCAGTGGAAAAATTAGAAGCTTTGCTGGAATTTTGCCTTTCCAAATGGAACATTTTTACTTAATGGATTTCATAATTCTGCAAACAGGCACGAAGTAGGGATTTTTTTTTCTTTTTCCTTCATTCAATCATGTCTGATTTGCGAAAACTGCCTGGACAAACCCCAGCAGTTTTCTTGGCAAGGTTTTTCAGAAGTGGTTGGCCATTGCCTCCTTTCTCAGGCTGAGAAAAAAAAATGACTGGCCCCATGGTTATCCCTCTGGCTTCATCCCTATGGTGGGACTAAAACTCAGTGTCTAGCCCAATGCTTACACCAAACTGGTTTTAGGAAGTAGTTAGAATTTCTGCAGCTTGTTCTTGGTGCCTTAGACCAAATCAAAACAAGTAGTAATTTACACAGCAATATTAATCAGAGTGCTACAACATTCCTTATTATCAAGTGTTTAAGAGAACCTCTTTCATCAAACCAGAAGTATACTGTATATTGTGAAGTTTTATATGTACTCCATATTATAATGTGTTTTTCTGTGTTGCAGTTATTACTTTAACATTTGATATCCAACCTTTCTAGGAAAGTTCTCAAGGCTTCACATCCCAAAGAAAATAAGACTAAAGTTTATTATGTTTCATACAATGCTTTCCATTCACATATAGTTGAACGACCAGAGGAAAACAGAGAAATTCAATATCTTTCCTAATGTGCATTGCAAGAAGGTCTATTGGGAAATACAGAATTTACTTTTCAGTAAATAATGGGAATTGGGATGAAAATATACCACTATTTAAGAGTAGCCTAGTGGGAAGAAGCCACTGCTTAAATAACCCTACAAATTAATGGCTACATATTATGTTCTCAAAATAACACTAACCCATTACAACTAAACTTAGATTTCTTTAATCATTTTTGTAAAGAACAGGCTTCGCCTTCCATATATTCACTGGTGTTGACACAGCCTAAAAGGCAAGGGCTTTAAAACATTTGTGACCACAAATCTTCATTGATGTCATATGGTGCTCACGTCACAGTCTCCACTTATGATCAAACATAGAAGCTTTATTCTACAGATAGCAGCTAACACAAAAAAAATGTTCTAATACTGTTGGAAGAAATATCCTTCTGGGTTCAGTTCCAAGTGGGGAAGAAAGACACTGGAAATATGGTGACTGCTTGGAAAGATGGTTTAATGGTGGACAGGATCACATGCCTTGGAGATGTTGGGTGAAGGAAAAAGGGAAGAGATGCTGAAAGTCCCTTGGTTTTATACCCTCTCTGGCTTTTAACTTCCTGGGGCACAGGAAGAGTATCCTGGTTGGTTGCTGTCAGAGGTTGTGGCTAGCTTTGTAGGTTATCTGTGTGCTGAGTTTGGTTGAATCTTGCTGGGTGATGCTATGAAGGGTAATTAAATGGCTCTGCCTGAAGGAGTTAAAAGTTTTGTTGTGTAGAATACACTGTCCCATGCCTTAATGGGTCATTAACAAAGGTGGGAAGGGGGGCTGAGTTTCTGCCTCTCTGAGTTTCTATTTTTCTTTTAGGGGAAATATTCTGCCTTTTTAGTATTTCCTAAAATATTTCATTTTCTAGGAGGGGTGGTGGTGTTTAACTTCCTACAATATCTTTGACCGCACCTGCTTATAACAAGCCATTCTGTATAGAAAAATTACCTCCAGGTCAATGAGTGCATATTAAAAGCACATTTGCATAAGTGAATAGGATAAAAAAGACCCAGTTCAAGTCTATCCATAACCAGACGAGTTCCCAGGATGACACAGAATCAATTATTATTCCTAGCACAGACAATATTGCAAGATATTGGAGAAGGGGCAGCAGTATATACCGTCTTCACTATGGAAGGGGAAATGGGACATAAATCCAGTGAATAAAATTAGAAATAAAAAAAGAAAATGAATATCTCTTGAATTATCAGTTTGAACATTTATGCATTGAATCTCAAAGCCTTCATTACTGCCCCACCAAGTGCTAGTCCCTTCTTTCTTCTAAACTGCTGCTTCCTTCCTGTCGCTAATCTTTCTCTCTGTATATCTATATATTAATGGCTCTGTGTGTATGTGTGTGTGTGTGTGTGTATGTATGTTCCAGCATAACTACTTCTTTATTTCAACATATAATTAACAGCTTTACTTAAAAGGGAGTTCTCTTAAATTTACAGAAAGTCTATACCTGAATAGAGATTGTCTGTCTGTCTGTCTGTCTGTCTGTATATCTAATCTATCCATCCATCCATCCTCTAGAGTAGGGATCCCCAAACCCCAGTCCATGGACCGGCACTGGGCTGCAGTAAGCCAGAAACCGGGCCACACAAACAAGTGAAACCCATGCAAAACCATGCCTCCTCCAGTCCACAGAAAAACCTCTCTCCGTGGAACTGGTCCCTGGTTCCCAAAAGGTTGGGGACCACAGCTCTAGAAGTATTTTGTATAATATTTTAATAAGCCAAATGCCAGAAATCCTGATTATAAAAAAATCCAACCTTATGTGCTAATCGGTTCAATGAGATTTATTCCTAAAATGCACAGACCTGCAATCTCAGAAACTATATAGTGTTGTGACACTACCAGAAAACCAGGTTTCAAAAGCTGTAAGATATTTTAAAAATGTTAATGTTTACCTGATTTTATGAAAAATAGTGAAGAGAGCTGCCACACTGCCAAGCAATACCACTGTGCAAGATGTCCAAAATGGGGGCGGGGGTCAAACATAAGAGTTTGAGGGAGTGAAATGCCCCTGCAATTATGTCACCAGGCTGCCAAGTATTTTTTATAACACAATAACACAGTCACGACCATGGGACCCCTGCAACGGCCACAATTTTGGGTATCGGGCATGGGTATCATTTGTTCAGTACTACCATTAATTTTGAACATAAGCTAAATATATGACCCATATTAATATAACCCATATTAATTTAGAACCCTTACTCAGAGTATTTTCTGAAGATTAAAAGTAAAATATTCCAAACATTTTATTTTACAATAAACAAATTTGGAGGACCATTTAACACATTAACATTCATCACTCAGAATCTGCATCATAGCATTATCACTAAACAATTATTATTTTCAGCTCATTGCAATACTTTTAGGATCCATTAGCTTGTGATGGCTGTAACAAATTGTGATTTTTAAATTTTGATGTTTAAACATTTCTCTAACATGGTCAGGCTAATACAGGTGGTAAACTGAGGGCTACCTAGGGTTTGTTTGTGTGTGTGTGTGTGTGTGTGTTTTAATTGTCCAGACATTGTTGCTGGCTTCATGTTGGCAACGAACCTAAAGCAAGCTGTGTGACTCAGTGACAGTTGCAGTCCAGACACTAGAAAGACAAAGAACTAATACACTGGAAAATTGTAGCCATGGATGACTTGAGTAGCAAGAGATACTGTTTATTTCTATACAAAATTAATAGATTGAGTGCTCTTGCTTAAAGTAGCTATTTATCTTTATTACAGCTGAAAATATTTCTTGACCATCTTTAAGGGGCAAAATCCATTCTAAAGCAACTTCCTCATTATAAATGGAGCAAAATATGAGTAAATCAATCTTAAAAGCAGACAATCTATGCAATTAAAATGCCAAAGTATTAAACGTCCAATCACAACTGTAATCTCAGGCAGAGCAATTTGCTGATTCACACAATTTGATTGTCAGTTAAAGACCTAACAGCTGCATACATTCACCATGCAAAACATTGTACATTTTAACCTTGGTTAGATTTTGTCTACTTGACTGTCTTTGTGTGTGATGAACAAACCCTGCCTAGTTGTCTATTTGTGGTTCACTGTACTGTGAAACTGGAAAATGGATTAATTCAGTAATCCAGTTAAGTGTCTTGTGCAGATCCATTCAGGGAAAAGTTTGGGTAAATGAATGGATCTTTAGAGCTTTCTTACAACCTGGAAATAATAGGCCCTAATGAATTCCAGATGGCTAGGCATTTCCTAAGTACAGGGCCACTTCAGAAAAGGTAGTTCTTTAATTAAAAAGAGATTGGGTTTATACATCACACTGGAGTATAATGTGATTTGTTTGAGTTTAGCTTAAGTCTGTTGTGTGAACCAAGCCATTATATTTATAAGCATTAATTTGGTATGTTTTGTGAACGTAGCCAAATTTGGTTTGTTCAGTAAGCCATGGTTTACCAATGACTTAAGAAATTGATAATTGACATAGGCATTTCTCTATGCATGACATGAAATTTCATTGGGCTCCTTTGGGAAGAACGGAAAATAAACTGAAGTTAATTCAGTTATTCCTGAAGTTATTCCTGAAATTTATTACATAAAGGACTAGGACAAAAATTCTTACCTGCAATGGGCAAAAATAAAACTCTCCTTTGCCATGTAATCATTTGTTGCTGTGGACAAGCAAATTTCCTATAGCTGCTTGTTTTTTTCTGGCGGGTAGAAGGTACCAAGTGGAGATGCAATCTCTGAGATTTTCAGGAGTGCAATGACTGTTCCATGCTTTCCTTGCAGAAGTACCCAGCATAATTTTCATATCAAACCAAACAAAACTGACCTATGATCCTAAATACCAGCTTTTGCCTGAAAATTCTACTAGGGGAAATCTGGCACTTTTTTGAAATGTTGAGACTGCAGTTTGGAGGATTTCCTATCCAGGGAAACTAAATGCATGCTGGTTTGAATTTCCTGGAGTTACAGTCCAGTATGAGAGAGGCTGGTTTAAGTATCTAATTCTCTAACAGTAATCTTATTTTCTCCATAGAACAGTTGTATGCTGAATCCTGTTTAGAAATTTAATCAACAAGGTATCGTTGAACTAGTAACATAAGCAGCTAAATACAACTAAATCTGTATTAGCAGAATCTGGGTACTGGCCAGTAAGTGGTAACAGCCAAAGGATTTTTAACTGTAGGAAATAAAGTAATATTAAGGATTCAAGTCTGCACAGAGTTGGGTTAATTATATCGTGTCAAGGTCACCAAGAGTTTAAAAGGAATGGCATTGCAGCCACTACTAATCATTTTCAAAAAACTATGCAGTAAAAACTATCAATCCTGCTGCAATACAACATTGATCATCCAGGCTTTTACTCATCATAATACAAAAAAGGAATAAAAATATTCATAGTAAAACAACTACAACCAAAGAATGTTGCTAATAAAGAATTGTTTGGATCTAGTAATATTTGTGGATGGAAAATGTATATTCAGAACAATTCATTTACCCAGTTGGGTTTTTTCCCATTTGTATACTTCTCAAACAAGGACATGCCTGTACAGCTAATAAACCAGTGGAATTAATTTTGTTATCGATGTTATTACATTTATCAGTAGACCAGAACGGTTGGGTGGGATGGAAGGGAAGTGAGAATCAAAAATCTTGAAAATTGGAAATATGTTTTTAAGTTTTGCCTAACCTGGTAAGGAGAAAGCAATCCTCCGATTTAAGAAATGGTATAGAGCAGAACTGTCAACTCCCGGCCCATGAGTTGGATGTGTCGTAC
This sequence comes from Oxyrhabdium leporinum, assembly GCA_032468155.1. Lineage (NCBI taxonomy): Eukaryota > Metazoa > Chordata > Lepidosauria > Squamata > Cyclocoridae > Oxyrhabdium > Oxyrhabdium leporinum. Next base: position 203,666 of record JANHFL010009382.1, on the reverse strand, counting down.
GCTGGCCATGCCCACGCTCAGTTTAGCAAAGGGGAAACAAGTCCCAATACGTCACGTGATGCTGCCGTGACGTGAGTTTGACACTCCTGGTATAGAGATTATCGGGAGTGAATTTTCATCCAGAATCAGATAGAAATTACCTAAAACATCAAGATAACAGCTATGATTCTTGTGTTGTCCTTATATTTGAGGTGCTGCCACAGAGAAGAGGGGGGACCAACCTATTTTCCAAAGCATCTGAAGGCCAGACATCGAATAATGGACAGAAACTTATCAAGGAGAGATTCAACCTAGAAATAAGGAGAAATTTTCTGACAGAACAATCAACCAGTGAAACAGCTTGCTTTCGAAAGTTGTGGGAGCTTCATCACTGGAAGCTTTCAAGAAGCAACTGGACTGCCATCTGTAATAAATGGTGTAGGGTCTCCTGCTTGGGTGGAGGGTTGGACTAGATGACATACACGGTCCCTTCCAATTCTGTTATTTACTGATGCATTTCCCAGATGAATCTCGTTGGCTACTATATGACAAAAAGTTTTGACTGAGTTAGGTCTGATCCAGCAGAGCTTTTTTTCCTTTCTAAAGTTTAATAAAGAGACTCTGGACCGTATGTGATCTGTCATTGAATTTGATCTGGTTGCCCCAGTTGGAAGAAATGGATGCTCTCAGGAAGACAGTCAATATCTGGATAGGCCATTAATATGAAGAAGTCGGTTTCTTTCTTCAACAGATAAGTATCAACTTGTCAAACCACATCCCTGCTGAAAAAGATAATAAACTGAAACATGCTTGTCAACCATTCTTTAAACTATCTGAATCACAAGAAAAACATTTAAATATGCATGAATAAATATTCTGATAAGATTGTCTTTTTATATGAAAAAACTGAAAATGAAGCAAATATTACAAAACAATCTTATTCTCCCTACTATGAAATAAATCCAGTATGATCTTTCCTGCTATTGTTCCATACCTTGTGAGAATATTTCTTCTGGGAAATTCCAAAATTCCTCATATGTGCTCTTTGCATCCTTTGCTTCTGCTGTGCTCCCTCTCCAACATATTGGAGGAGAAAAAAATGTGATTTTTCCTATCATAGGAAGTGCAAAGGACTCATTGCTCATATCCAAGCTTCTTTTTGTGTCCTCCTACTCCCTATTTGGTCATAGTTAGTCCTCAACTTGTGACCACAACTGAAAATTTCTGTTGCTGGGACATTTGTCATGAATTTAGTCTCATTTTATGACGTTTCTTGCCACATTTGTTACGTGAATCATTGCAGTTGATAAGTTAGTCACATGGTTGTTAAGTGAATCTGGATTCCCTACTGACTTTGTCAGAAGGTCGCAAAAGGTGATCATTTGACAGTTGCAGTGATGGACACTGCAACCATCATAAATATGAATCAATTGCCAAGCATCTAAATTTTGATCACATGACCATGCAGATGTTGCAAGTTATAAATGCGAAGAACAGTCATAAGTAACATTTTTCAGCGCCAGTGTTAACTTTGAATGGTTTCTAAACAAGCTGCTGTAAGTTGAGGACTGACTATTCAGATAACATTTTAGTAAGTTAGGAAAAGTGTGCCAAATGAGACCTCTGGTATTTATTCTTAACCCTTAATAATAGCCTCTGGGTCATATGACTGAGTGCCCCAGAATGAACCAGTCAGCAATTTTTGAGCCCTTGCCCAACGATCTGTCCCAAAGGGAATATTTTTTTCTGGATTTTTTCTCTTTATCAAATCCTTTTAAAATCTCAATCTTTCCTTTCCCACCAAAACTGACACAGTTAATGAACACTTCTCAAATCTCAACTACTTAGGGCCAACTGGACGTCACCTCCAACATATGAGTGATCCATAAGAAATTGTATACTCTGCTGCTGGGGGTCAGATGCCGTCAGCTGGAGAAGGAAAACACCATTTTCACATCACAGTCAATTGACTTATATCACAAATAGTCAAGTCTCATAGGCTGGAGTCAAGATGAAAACACATAAGAGCATAGTAGGAAAATAGTTATGGCATGACTCTTACAAGGTTAAGACTACAAGAGGAAGTTTCTCAAATCCATTGTTTTTCAGTCCCCTGAACCTAAAGATGTGTGGACTTTAACTCCCAGAATTGAAGCTGAAATCCACATATCCTAACTGCTAGCTGGGGAATTAAAAGACTGGTCTACACACAGCCTCTGGCATTTATACCCAGAGATTTGGAAACAAATGAACACCACATTAGGAATGCTTGCAAGGACTTTAGTATTCTTTCATTCACTCGTTAGAAATGCATGCCAACATTTATCAGCCTCCTCAATTCTAACTTCTTGTAGAATTGAGAAACGCCTCTCAACCCCACGTGGGGAGAGGAGAGAAAAATGCTGGTTACTTGAATGAAAATCGGAATGCAAGACAGGAATGCATGCCCAGGATAGGAAACTCAACTAGCGTAGGGAAACATTGCGTAACGATCAAGAGCGTCCTGCTCTCATTCCAGATCAAAGACACCGCTTACTTAATCGTCGCGGCTGATTTACATTCCACCCTTCGTCTTCAGCAGCAAAGCAACTTTTGGCTGAATTACTTGATTCCAGCCGGGCAGCCCCGGCTTCCACGCAAGATACAGATTTCTAGAATAGTAGCTTGTGTAACAGAAGGGGAAGAGTCGCTCACATCCCAAGGGTGAGAAAATCCTCCCAGCTTTGGACAAAAGGGAAGGACTTCGAGAGAAAATGCGGTGGTTTCGTTGTTGTTGTTTTTTCTTTTTGCAAAACTTTGCTCCACTATTCCAGACTTCCTGTTCACCCATCCACCCCCGGGTACATGAAGTACTCAGCCGCTTCAAAGTCACAAGAGCCTCCCCCCCCCCCACTCCGGAGAAGAGCGGGTGCGTGTTGAATTGTGCAGAACACCAGATATCCCTCCGCTTCCACCGTGCAACACTTCAACATCATACACACACACAATATACCGAGGGAAGGGCGAACTATTTTCAGGAACTAGCTCGTACCAGACCCCGAGCTGTAGAAATCAATTGGCCGTCCAGGAAGGGAGCGGGGAATAGGAGAGTTGGTTTGGATTGTCCTTTCCCTTCTCATTTTTGGCCTCCGGAAACCTACCCCCCTTCCTTTTTTTGAGAGAATTCTTGCAATGTCGGCCGGCGGGCAACTCAAGAAGCTCCACCAGAGCGCCTTCGCAAACTGATAATCCGAGACTGATCGCCGGAGCAGACTCGGTCTCGTTGGAAGTCGGCTCGGGACCCGATCCCTGCGGGCCTACACAGCCTTTAGCAAGGGGCAGGGGGGGAGAGCGTTAGCTCGCTCCCTCTGCGCTTAGAGCAGTGCACTTACTGAAGACCACTCCACTCCCCGAACTAAACGTGCCTGAGGTACGGTACTGAACTTTGCCCGGAGGGCACAGATCGCTATCCCTTCAAGAGTGTTGGATGCATGTGCTTGGGGAACGGAAAGGAGCTCTATCCCCCCCTCGACGGCTCCCCGCGACCAAGTACAGTGGATCAGCTAAGGAAACGGAGCTAAGTAGTTTGTGGCACTTTTTGGGAGCGAGCGAAGGGGCTCCTTGTGTGCGACCGAAGCAGGCCGGGGCTGCCCCCTCCCTCTCACCACCCCCACCGCCGCGGTCTGCAGCCGAGCGTTAGTGCCGCTCCCCGGACAGCGGGTTCCCCGTCGGCCAAGACTTGAGATCGCCTTTGGCCTCCCAGGCTTGGCAGCGGAAGGAGCTTAAAGTCAACGCTTCCGCCCAGTTCTCCCGAAGGAGGGGGCCAAGCCAGGCGCTGGGGAAAGCGCCGCGGTTCCTTCTGGGGGTTGGGGCGCCGTTGCTAAAGTTGCTTTCCTTCTGCTCCGGAGAGGGGAAGAGAGTCCTGCTCGTTCGTCCGCTTGGCTTGTTCCTTCTCAACCACCAGCTGCTGGTGACGCATCCGCCCTCCCTCGTCTCCGGGCTGCTTTAAAATACACCCTCCCCCCTCCTTTTTTTTTTTCATCTTCCCTCCTCCCTCCTTCGTCTCGCTCCGGGCTGAATTAGTTCTTCTCCCAGTGTGGCGTCTGCTTGCTCCCAGAGCTCGTTTCTTCTTCTTTTTTTTTTCGCGCGCTCTGCGATTTGGAGCCGCCGGTTCCTGCTTGGACTCTGGAGGAATTTCTGTGACTCTCCTTTTCCTTTCTGACTGCAAGAGCGGACGGCGGCGGCGGCAGCGAAGGCCAGTGTGCGGATGAAGGACCTGCTGCAGTAGCGGGCAATGTGGGCTCCTGTCCGGTTGCAGCTGCAGCCCAGCAAGGACGTTGGTCGGGAGCTGCGCTGCAGCTGAGCGAAGGGCTCCTCTCGTCACCCTCGCCGCAATCGGCGACGGTCACCCTTTTCCAAGCGAAAAAAAAATCAGAAGCTGCGATCGGTGCCACTGAGCCCCCCCGCCCCCTACAAAAGCCAGTCTGAGTCTCCGGAAGAAGGTTGCTGTTTTACACCCCCACACACCCCACTCAAGGATTGAGGCCATTCTGGCGGAAGGGTGCGAAGGGGGGCTAGATCTGGGGTTTAACAATGGTGGGGCTTCTGGTGAGCTCCTGCTGCGCCCTGGCCGCGTCGGTGCTGCTCCATCCCGGTTTCGGATCTCGGTGAGGAAAAATGAACGAAGAGACGGCGAATTCTAACCATGAGTAAGTTGCCTTTCATCTCTTGTGAATGGGTTGGTTAAGAGGACGGTCTCATTCCCTGGTGCCCCCCCCCCCGTTGCCCTGCAGCTTTTCTCTAACCGAAATGCTTGTCTTTTGCCTAATTATCTATAGGAAATCTCATTTTATTCGCTTGCTTTGGAAACTCACGGCAGTCTGGGATATGGAGGGGGGGGGGGAGATGTTTATGCTTATCCCGGATTAGCAATGGCCTATACTCCGCCTCTTGATTAACCTTTTTTTTTTCATGTGTATGTTTTATATTTCGAGTAAAGTGTGGGAGCTGCTTCATCCTGTAGGAAACTGGCCCTGAATTTTAATTGGATGAGTCAGTCAGTATAACAATTGTTAAACCTTCCCCTGAAGCTTAATTTTATAATGAGCTGTTAAGACTTTTCCTCCATTAACTAGAAATTGGAATAAAGAGGATGTTTAACATATTTACAATAATCGATTTCTAATCGGAAGTAAGTCCCTTTGAGTTCATTCCCAGATGAGCGGTTTTGGGATTATAGCATTCATGGGTTTGCAGAATGTCAATTTTCAAAACATTTGTTGAGAGTAAAGTGAAACATCTTTTATAGATTAAAAAAAATTGGCTAGCCTTGTCACAGATTAACTTTCCCAATTCTTTTAGGCAATGAACAATGTTAACATTACCTATGACACCTACATTTTTAATAGTTACTGTTATTTTAAGGAATGAATAGCAAATTATTTATTGGATATAGTTTGAATTATGAAAAAAAGCATTCTTCCGGTAGACGGTAATTCTTCCCCCACAAATGTCTGCGGTAGTTAAACGTTAAACATAATGCTTGGGTTTGGGTGGGGAAGGGACACTTGTCACTTGCAGATGCCCTCCAAATAAAACAACAATCCTTTAAGATGTGTCAGTCAGAACCTTGTTCTTTTGTTAATTATGTGCTTTATTCTTAAACTAAAACGCCAGGGTATGAAGCTAGACTGTAATAGACAAAGTACAAAACATTGTACCCAGCTAGTTGATAAGGTGAAGTGTTGCAATACTGCTAGAACTGCGAGGGAAGCAGCCGCCGCCATATTTTCTTTTTTGTGAATTGTTCTAATTTGCATACCACAGTTTTCATTCATAAAAAAAATAATTAAACCTTCGCCACGTTTGCCATTGCTGGTCCTGCTTGACAGGGAGTGGACTTTTGTAGAATGGTAAAAAAAAGATTAATCGGTACAAGACATAGGATTCTTTGGTTTCTTGTGTTGAAAAATGCTGCTTCTCTGGTTGTTGACACTGTTATGTGGGAAATATCAGCTCGGGAAGTGCTGAGAGCACGTGATCTACTCCATTCATAAAATACCTGTCTGGCCATTCACAATGCAGTGCACTGTCTACATGGAGCACTTTCCAGATCATACCTGATATTTTTTTTTAGGAAGATAATACATCTTCCTATGTACATCAGCATTTGCTGGCAAATGCATAGAAAAGTATGCTTTGAAAAGAAAATTTAAGGAAATTTCAGTAAAACAGTAATGACACTGGGGATTGCTGCTCTTCATTTTAAAGTGCAGAATATTCCAGTATATGCTTCATTTTTAAGATATAGCACATCTAACGTAGTTGTAAATGAGGGGCAAACGGTTGCATGAAAGTTGTTGCATGAAACATAATTAAGAATTAAAATGCTTGACTGCAATTCTGTAACTCTTGGCTGATGCACTATATACAACCTGTTTTAATTTCAGAAATTTTAATATATTTGGTAATGAAATTTTAATTTAATAAATAGTTGCGTTTATGACTCTCTCAATTGTCAGTGAAGCATTTTCAATAAGCTGGAATGTTATAAGCATAAATGTTTTGACCAACACTTGAAATTCTGGGATAGAAAAACGATTATAATGTAAAATATGTTGTTGAAAAGATTTTTAGTTAGTGGCACATTCATTCTTCTTTTGTTCTTACAACATACACATGTACCATAGCAGAAGAAAATGCTAGAAGATCCTGTTTTTGTTGTCAGATTGGTTCCCTTCATGTTTCATTAGTCTGTTGGTCATATCCTGAGTTGTGATTCTTCTGATTCTTCAGAATATATTATAGTTAAAAGTGCTATAGGTTGTTAGTTGATATTCCATCCATACTTACAAGACTGCTTTTTTTCTTGAAATGTGATAACCAATGATTGTAGTTAACATTAATTCACATAAATTTTATATTCAAAAGCTCATATTCTATTGAATTGCACAAATCTATATTGTCCACACTTTATTAAAATATAGATCTATTATCAACCAATATTAAACACTCGTGTAGGCACAGTTTAGCAGAATTAAGTTCTAATATAAGTGCGCACATACACACTTCATTCAAAGAATTTGCCATGAACAATTAGTAATATTTTCCAGTGAGCATCTTTTTTATTTTTACTTTTCTGGCTATTTATTTATAGTTATACGAGTTTTTTAAAAAAACTAACAGCAGAGAATTGCCAGAGCATTTTACTCAGCCAGAGAAAGCATTTTATGATTGAATAATGCTGTGCATTATGTGAACAGAATTGACAAATACTTGCTAATTCAATCTTGCATTGTTTGTGTTTAAATATCCAGATCATAGCAGTGATTTTTTTAAAAAAAAAAATTGCTTGCTTAAAGAGTCATACTCTTGGCAGTTTTAATAGTATTTGGCCATTGGATTCATTAGAAGCTAATATTTTTTCATAAACACAGATCAAGTAAATACTTTTTGCTTATGAAGTTAAAATGGTATTATTGATTTTGAATAAATGATGTTGTGAAGACCATTTTAGGAAAATTATTTTAAATTATAGACCTATCTTAGCACACCTTTACCTGGTTTCTTTTTAGTTTTCACTTCAAGCTGTCCCAAAGTACCATTCTAATTGAGACTTTATTCCTAAAAACCATTTTATTGCCAAAATATTCTTGGGTTATGAATGAGAGGGTAAAATTGTAACTATTTTCCTCTATTCTTTTAGCAAAAATCCTGAAACTTACTGTTTTATTATCTTGTTCTCACATAAACCTGGTTGCAGGCCTTGTATACTATTAATCATATACTATTGACAATTCGTCAAAGGACAGATCCTGCTTTCATTTTGATCAAGTTTGCTCTCAAACTTTGCAATGTGCCAGAAAGTCTGACTTTATTAAGGGTCAGAAATGCTTTGTTAAAGTTACTTGGGGAAGATTTGGCTCAGAATCACGCAAGGGTAAATGAAAGAACTAAATATCTTAAAATGGGGACAGCTATTTGAATTGCTGTTGTAGGTTGGAACTAACGTAGCTTTGCCAGCTGCAAATGTGATGGCCTACATATATCCTTCTTGATTTTACGATCCAGCTATTATTAGACTACTCTCAAGAAGTGTTTATTGTACATTTACAGGAAAACTAAAATGTTTATATTGCAGACATTTCATTGATAATGAAATTTAATTGATTTTGTGTGTGTTAAGCACTGGTTGTATGAAGTTTTAGATTTAAAACATAAAGATCTGTATACTTAATACAGTTCTTCCAATAATAAATAGCAGCATATGTATAAAATCACATTCAATATATCAGTATACTTTTTTTGTGATATAGAGAAATGAAAAGTTCTATAGTAAACACACACACATGTATCCATATTGACTATAAATTTGCATTTTATGGAGAGAGAAGTTACTTAACTCGGTATATTTATTTATTTATAAAATTGATTGGCCGCCCATCTTACCATAGGGTAATTCTGGGCAGCTTGCAGTCATTAAAATATATCTATACATATACATTTTAAAAAATCAAACATTAAAATCTAAGCACATGTATAAGTCTAATATATTAAGGAAAACTCAAACCTTATGGTATCTATTGTTAATGCAGCTATTGCAAGATGTCTTCAGAAAAATGGTTTAGTCAATAAGTTGCAAAAAGGACAATTGCAATGAAAAGAGCATGAAAATTAGAAAAGAGGAAAGGTAAAAGATAAGTACGGTAGCACTAAAATCAGTATAAGCCGAAGGAAAAAATAAATGAAAAACCAATACGTTAGCTTCAAGTAAGGAAACTGAGGCTATAAATTGAATGTTATAAATGGCATCAATATATGTCATTTCATGTAATTATTATAAAGGAAGATTTATAGTAGATGTTTGAAATTTTAAAATTTCAAACATCTCTGTAAATATTTAATTGGAATAAACTCTGCTGAGGTTACCATAGTACTGTATTGTAAACTTTTTTGCATCTGAAAAACACCTAAATACACACCGTTTTTAAGAATATTTGGTATTTATAGTTCAGCTACAGGATGAAAACAATGACATTCCTACATAAACCCCATTTATTTTTACTATTTTTTATTTGAAATGTGCTTTCCTTGCATTATGGTAGCCCTTGAAACCCCTCCAGACTTTACATGGGATCATTTTTTTCTGATATTGGTAAGGGTCTTACGAGTATCTTCTATAAAGGTATAAAATAGGAAATAGTAACAACCACATTTAAATATTTCTTCTTTTTTAAAATGGAATACAGTAGCTAGAGTGGTGACATAACCCAGTATGGTTTCAATTGCTGTGGGAAATGCAATTCCAAACATTTCTTAACACTGAATATTGTAAAGTTTACCTTTGAATATTTATAGGACTGTGCATCAAGTGTACTGTTTTACTTACATTTGTAGTACAGGTAGTCCTTGAATTATGACCACAATTAAGCCCAAAATTTATGTTGCTAAGTGAAACATTTGTTAAGTGAGTTTACTCCATTTTTATGACTTTTCTTGCCATGTTTGTTAAGTGAAACATTGCATATGTTAAGTTAGTAACATGGCTGTTAAGTGAGTCTGAATTCCCCATTGACTTTGCTTGTCAGAAGGTCACAAAAGCTGATCACATGACTCCAGGACATTGCAACCATCATAAATATGAACCACTTGCCAAGCATTTGAATTTTGATAACATGACCATGGGGATACTGCAGTGGTCAGAAGGGTGAAAAATGGTCATAAGTCACTTTTTTCAGTGCTGTTGTAACTTTGAACAGTCACTAAATGAACTGTTGTATGTCAAAGACTACCTGTATAATTAAAGGACTGATTCAATTCAATTGAAAGTAAATTCAAATCTTTATCAAGTCAAGTTTAATTCCTAGTGACAAGAGGTGTGGAAAGAACTCAAAATAGGCATTTCACAATGTTACATGCTTGACACGTTGCATACTTCTACTTTACATTAATACTTTTGAATGCCTTGCACAGCAAAACATAATGCTAACAACACAGACATATCCATGTTGTCTTTTTGATTACAGGATGGAAATGGTTGGCCATTACCTTCCTGCAGGATGTTTTTACCAATCTTGTCAACTTCGTAAGGATTTCCTGATAGTCTCCCATTGAGACATTAATCTTGTCTGACCCTGCTTAACTGTTTCAGGATCACCTAAGATTGCCCTAGTGCTTCTATTTGCTGAAACTGAAGGGATACCCATCCTCACTGAAATTAAAATAAAAGGATTGGGATAATTGTTTCTATTAGTCTTTAGTTTCTTAGGGCAAGTTTAATGTATAAATGCAAAGAGCAAAATTCACTTATTTCAATCTGTCACGCTTAAAACATTCTGACTCATTAAAAGGAATTAAAATGAATAATTTTAAAAAAGCATGGATTTGCCATATTGATCCTTTGAGTGTAATCCCTAAAATAGCTGTTGCAAAAGCTGTTTTTCATTCAGGTTTTCATTTAGAACATCGACTGCTTTATAAAAAAAGATTAATAAAAATGATCATGATCAGAATTTGTTGCTAAGCAATGCTGTCGTAAAGTGTGCGATCATGTCGCTGTGTTGCTTAACAACGACAATCTCCATTGCCACTGTTAAATGAATCCCACTGGTCATTAGGTGGAAATCCAACCCAAGACATTCCCAGCGAGCTTCGGTAAGGTAAGGTACTGCCTTTACTGTTCCTCTTCCATTCCCCCTACCTGCCTATTTCCTTGCCATCACTTCCCTTTTGGTCACCTGACACAGCAGTAGTCTTTGGTGGTGGCAGTTCTGGGTTTTCAGCAGTCTCACCTCACACAAAGCGCCCACCATGCTGCACTTCACCAACCTTGCTGCACCTAGCCGATCTTTATCATCTTCTCAAAGCATCTTGAGGATGGAATGCATGAATTGGAGAACAGCCGGTGTGGCCTTTTTGCAAGACTTCTAAATCCTTCCAAAGCATTGTGAGAATGGTGCATGTAATTTGGAAAATTCTCCAAACACTATTTGGGCAATGCCAGGGAAGGAGGCCTGGCATAGCCATCAGCTGCTTCACATGGGGCCAGGCTTGCCAGCAGTGGAAGAACGACGGTAAAGGGCAGCAGGGCCTGAGGAGGTGGTGGAGGCTTTACACTGTGGCGCTGGGATAGATCGCTGCAGCATGGAGCTCCTTGATGGAGTGTAGAGGCCTGGGGTTGGTGAGCTGAGACAGCTGAAGGCCCTAAGGCCTTTGGTTCAGCTTCAGTTTTCTGTTGCAGCCAAAGAGTGCCATTGTACAGGGCATCCAAAGGACAGAGATGGGGAGGAGATAGGTAGGCGGGGGGAATTAAGTGCCCCTGCGGTTGTAAGTATGGGCGGGCTGCCAAATACCTAAATTTTGTTTATCTGACCACAGGAGTGCTGCAGCAACTGTAACTTTAGGGGAGCACTAGTACATACTGTTTGTCCAGCACAACTGTAACGTTAAACGGTTGCTGAACAAACATTCGTTAAGTGAGAACTACTTCTATCTTCTTTGGATAGAAATGGGATCCATTTCTATTTCTATTGGATAGAAATAGGATCTATTTTTATCAATGGATGGAAATCAATCAAGGAGAGAAGCAACCTGGAATTAAGAAGAAACTTCCTAACAATGAGAACAATTAACCAGTGGAAGAGCTTGCTGTCAGAAGTTACGGATGCTTCATCACTGGAGGTTTCTAAGAGTGCACTGGACAGTCACTTGTCTGGAATGGTGTAGGATCTGCTTGAGCAGGGGATTGGGCTAAAAGACCTCCAAGGTCCAGCTCTATTCTGATTGATTAAAAAAAAACCAGATTCTCTAAATTATCAGTTTTCTTGCCACAGTGAATTGACAGACATGATTTATTTTCATTTTAGCCATTATAACTTAATGACATAAGATTATTTTTATTGTTGGAAACTAAATTTTGCAGTCTTTCTTGTTTGATGCCACAAATAAATTAGCTGGAGTTACTGTCTTGTTAAAACTGCTTTAATTAGAACAATCTTACTCTTTTAGGTTTAGATTTCAGTTAACTTAATAAGATAAGCTTCCATATTTTAAAAAAGGGATAGCAAAAATAATCCAGTGAAAAAATAAATTTATTATGTCATCAGTGTCAAGTGATCTTTATATTAGGCACTTGCCATCGTTTATTGGACTTCTAATATTCCAACTGTCTAGCAAGGGTTGCTAGAATTTTGCCATTGAAATACAGATTCTCCTATTTTAAGAATGATTGATAATCTTAGTCCTTCAAATCCAGGACTATGAGCAAGGTTGCATTCAGCCATAATGAAAAACTAAATTCTGAACCTGATTACAGTCTGAATCTGAAGCCTATCTCCATGTTTCATAAATGAACTGAAGTATGCCATTTCATTCCTTATATCATCAGCTTAACCGTCTTTTTTTCAAAGCCGAACCACACACACCTATAAATGCTCATCCAATGTTGCTATGGCAATGGAAACATTTCTGCATACTTAACAAGCCAAAGTCAGGTAATAGAAGCTTTGCAAAAATAAGTTTAGTTAAGTATTTGCCTAGGGCATTGAAAAATAAAGTTGCTCATAAAAGTTACTTATCAAAACAAAAAAAGCTTAGTGGATTTAATAAAATTGTTATAGTTTAGGCAGTCCTCTGATCTACTAACAATATTATTAAGATTGGAGATTTCTCAGCAAACAACAGAGTAAACATTGCCTCAGAATGACGATTTCTTTGTTAAGAAATTGTGCAACATGGGTCATGCTGCATACAGTAATAAGATGAAATGCAATCCAGCTATCAAAAGTTGAATTACAGTAACATTCAGTAAGAAGTACTTCATTTATGTCTATTTGCCTGAACAAGCTCTGTGCACATGTGGTTTTAAACCAAGGACAGTAGTGTGTGTGTTGTATACGTATATATGTGTATGTATGTGTATATATATATGTATGTGTGGGTGTGTATGTATATATGTGTGTGTATGTATGTGTGTGTGTGTGTGTGTGTGTGTATATATATAAAATTTACCAAGACTTTATTGCTGCCTAAATATATTTCCAGGAAAGCTGTCTACTTATAAAATTCATCAATCATTTTATTAGAGCCTGCTATTTTAAAAGAAGTGCTTGTTTTATAATGAAGTCTGACCTTGACTACATCTAACCTTGGTTCATTAGTAATCAGATTTTTAGTTACCAGTGTTGTTGGCCTGCTTGCTCTGGGGATCATGCTGCAGAATTCATTTTAGCAGGGCAGCAGTGGCTCCTTACCAAGGGATCCTAAAGTCCTACCAAGATTCAAGGGAAGTACTTTATTATTTCTTCCCCTTCTGGTGCTTTCTGCTTTTAAACTTACTCTGTAGAAACCAGTGGGTGGCAAACTGAATAGCAGGCTTGCAGTATCTTTTGCCTATTTCTAGTTCCTATCAGAGGCCCATTTCTCCCAATCAGAATTAGTAGCAGCGTAGCTTGCTATGGGAAGGCCTGTAGTACTGCATCTCTAGTCACTAGGCCTGGAGAAAGTTCATAGTAACTTGGCAATATCTTCCTCAAGAACTTTATTTTTGCTTTCATGATTGGAAATGGGGGGTAGAAGATTGATTCATAGGTTGTGTTTTCTTATTCAGTGTGAATATGTGTAGTAAGGGCTTAGTTGCTAGTTCAGCTATTGCTGGCCCTTAAACAAATTGCAGTTGCCTATTTTTCCTTATGTAAAGGATTTGTCTCAATATTGATAGAATGAGCATGTTCAACATTTTGGACTAAGCATTCAAATTGAAACGCTTGCAAAATATCCAAGCTTTATAGTAGTGAGAGAACATTTATGTCGCTGTCTTGTCTCTACTAAATTTTAGTAATCAATGAATGGAGAAGTATTTCAAATATAAACGGACATTCTGCAAAGGTAGCTGTAAAACTTTATTGATTGCTCTTACTCACTGAACTGCATTAATCCAGGCATTTCCTTGCCCTGGAAACCTCAGCACTGAATAAAAACACTAAAACGCTAAAATGCTAAGATTTTACACGGCATTTGAATGGATTTATCCATAATCCTGCTTTGTTCCAATCCCTGTTTCTTTTGGCCATTGTAGGGGCTTTCTGTTTTCCCCCATCTCTATCATTCATTACATGTGTTGGGTGAAGGCAGTTCCCGTTGAATATTTGTTTTTCTTCTGGCAATCACTTCCTGGTTTTGTTCATGCTGCATTTTATCAAGTCTTTTATCACTTGAAATACATTTTTATGGCTAAATTTATGGTGGCTTTTAATGTCTATTAGAAAATATATGTTAGAAAATATATGTACTATATTTTAAGACCACAAAACTGATCTTCTGCCCTGTACTGTGCAAATATAGTACAATAATTCTGCCTTGGTTTTATGAATGAACTGTTTTTGTTAAATTATTTCCTAATGAAGGTGATTTCTATTTTCTAGTACTCTGGTTTATAATGCAGATCATGTATCTGTGCCATGAAATAAAAATGCAGCAAAAGCACATAAAATAAATCTTGTAACTTACATTTAACTAACCATATTAAAAATGTAAATCCAGAACTGCTAATATTTTACATGTTATTGATGCTGAAAACTTATTTTTAAATAAAACGTACTACACTACATGTTTTAAGTATTTTGGTATGTTTTTTCCTACTAAATTCACATCATTAAATATACTATTAAAATCTCAGTTTGTGAAATGGAAACATTTTAATTTTTAATTGTGTACTTATTTCAGATAGGCATATTCCATTCTATTCAAACATAATAGTTCTGAAGTTCAGTTTCAATTTTATTCTTTGAAAATGGGTTTTAATGCACACAAATAGAAAGTGGTGATTGGACTAAACTCTCCAATCATTTGTGTGTTTTAAAAAAAAATAAAACTACATAAACTATGCATATTTTCATTCAGCTTTTCCTATCTAGCAATTAGATGTTTGATCGAATGCACACACCATTGTATCCTGCACATACAACCGCAGATATAAGAAAACAATATTACGGAGCGCCTCTATTTAGAAAAAAGTAAAGTGAAGATTACATTTAAAGAGGAATGTATTCTATCAATTCCTGATTAAAAAAACCTGATTTTTAGGATTTTAGATATTAAGGTTGTAGAACAGCACATGTTATAAATTATCCCAGCTTTGCATAGCTCTGCATAATATCTTAATATTAAACAAGTTGATGACAATAAACAAAATATCTTTTAAGTTTATATTTTCAGCTTTAGCAGAATACAGAAAATTGCAGACACAATACCTCAATATCTCCTGGGGTTTTCTCTACTGGAATCTTATCTGTCCCACATGCTCTGATAAGAAGTCCCTTCTTTGAAGCAATATAAAAACTTCCCCTGGATCTATGACTAAGTTGGAGTTTCCACCTAGAGAGGTACAATGTATTTTGTGGGTTCCCTGGTACCCATCAATTTTATTTTTTTATGATTTAAATTATATTTTTTTGTTTCTTATCACCTATATAAAATAATTCTCTTTTAAAAACCCAATGTTTGAGGTATCCTTGTACAACATGGCATCTAATCTTAGAGAATGAGAACTGGAATTTTCTTGGTTATGCTTAGTTTAAGGAAGCAATTTGAAATGTTTTGTGAGTTGCAATCTCTCTGCAATCTGATTTTTGTTTTTCTTTTGTTTCTTCTTACAGAATGAAAAACAGTAAGTCATATTGATTTTACAGTTTGTCAGTTACTAGTACATAAATGCAAAATGGAATAAAACAATTCATAGAACTTTTATGTCTTATGCTGTCTTTTCCATAATTGGTTCAAACAAGCTGCTGAGTAAGTGGATTCTTAAAATGCACCGAATTTGTAATCTATCAGCCGACATGTTCTATGAGAAATAGGTGGCTGAGATACTACAACAGGTAGCTCTGATAAGGTTTGTTTTCTTTAGCTTAGTATTGCCCATCATTGTGTGTACAGTGTGATCTGAGTCCAGACAATTATAATTCAATCAAAAAAAAACCCCATGGTTATTATTTCTATGATTCATAAAAGTATTCATGGAGCTATGATTAAACAATAACTTAGTATGCGTGAGAACTCGGACTGAAATGACAAAGTACCATATATATGTGTGTTATACTGCTTATGCTACTGTTACAACATCACTTAGGAGAGATCTGCAAAATCGTTAATTTAAAAAAATATTGTCAATATTAGAGAAAAAGATACAAAATTGATCAAAAATGTAAGTTGCTGTGTTGTCCCACAAATGTATTTTCACTGCAAAAATGTGCATTGTTGAACCTTTTTTACCTGAGAAGGATAAACCCGTGTTAATATTTATTAACTTTCTGGAATAATGCCTTATATCATCAAAGTTCTGCAAATTATTATTCAGATTAAATTGGAATGCAAGTTTCTTCCCTTGTCAGATTTCAGAAATGGGAATTGAAGTTATAGTTTCTATTTCGACGCAAATAACACTTTTTATTCAAAAGTATCAAATTCCAGAGCTGTTAGTTAGATTAAATAATTGAAGAAACAGCCTCTAAAACGAGTGTCATACCTTTACTGAATTATTGACAAGAGGACTTGTGGCAGTGTCCATATAGTAATATACAGGTAGTCCATAACTTGCGATCACAATTAAGTCCAAAATTTCTGTTGCTAAGGATCCAAATTTTGATCACATGAGCTTGGGGATGCTGCAGTGGTTGTAAGTGTGAAAAAGTCATAAGTCACTTTTTTCAGTGCCATTATAACCAAACAATCATTAATCAGATGATTGTAAGTCATTACATATAGCATATAGTAATCAGGAGCTGAGTTTGACTTATGAAACTTAATAGTTCAAAAGACAGCAGTTGAAGTTCTGGTGGAAAAAAAATAGAAAAGACTCTTAAAGGAATTTAACTGGAGGTAAGTTGAAAATAATACTTCTGTTTTTAAATTATGCACAATAATGGAATTGAACCAGTGTACTATCAATAATAGAAATGTAGGGTAGAAGTTAGTGTCCCCCACTTAGAAAAGTGAGTAGCAGGTATCAAATTCAGAACAGCTAGCTTTCATCATTTGAAATAATATAGTTTACTATCTAAAGAACTTTCACCTATTCAGTAAAAACCATGAAGTCCAAAGTATAAAACTACCTAACAGCATCAGAGGCTTCTATTAAATATTTGACAGTGAGTTAATAGACTATAATAGTTTGGGCACAAAGCACAAAGAAAATTTCAGTTTTAAACATAGCCTCCCATAGAATAATATTTACATTGTAACTTGTATTATATAAAGTTGGCTTAATGTATATTTACCATATAGTATGAAGTCATGAGAAGATTAAAATGCAGTGAGATTAAAATGTCAGTGTGCTATAATGGTTAAAATGTTGCATTAAGACCAAAGAGTTCTTGGTTGAAGTCCAACTTCAGCCATAGAGGTTATTCATATGACTTGGCCAACCATACTCTTTTCAGTCCCTTTTATTTCACGTGGTTATGGTTTCGAAGATAAAATGGAAGCAGGGAATGTTGTCTAGGTTGTCTTGATCTCCTAAGTGAATAGTAGGATATAAATCAAATCTTTTGGTCTCTGGTGCAATTGTATTAGCCAATAGAAAAGGTTGTCTTTATACTTTTACCTTTCTGTGTTCTTCCAAATCTGCTCTAGTATCTCAAGATTTTTGGGAACATATAAGAGTAGGAGGTATTGCGAAAATTCTACAATACATGTCTGTTCACGCAGTGTTTGATATAATACATAACTTTTTACATTTTGAAAAGTTGTAGGGTATTATGGAGACAATTATACATCTGTAGGTGATTGCTGCTGATTTTTAAAACCTTAGCAACTGGAAAGCCTTGCTGCAGAATGAATGTCTAGTTATTTGTTTGAATAAATAAGGAAAAGCTCACTGAAGTATTTGCACACATGGTGGAGAGACAAGGGGGATAAATGTGCCTTGTTGATGATTTATTGTGTCTGTATTAATAAGGTATGCAGATCTGATGAATGATGGAATCGTAATTAAGCCCACTTCAACTGGATTAAGTTTTAAGACATTAGTATTAGCTATGAGTGAAGCACTCCTTAAACCACCACGAAAGCAGCAGTATGCCTTAGAAGAGTTATGCTTTAGAAGTTTTCCCCTGCTTTTTTCATGTGTTGTGTGAACAGACGCTTTGCTGGTGATCCCAATGGAACTACCTTATTGTCTGGGCAAATTGTTGGGAATATCCTTCAAAGCAGAAGCCTCAGCCTTCCAGAGACGTGATTGTTTTAATACTTTGAGGTGGTTTTATTTATGCTAATACACTTTCTAAAGCACCAATTTGTTTTATTTATGCTAATACACTTTCTAAAGCACCAATTTTGAATGCTGTGCAGGGCCGTTAAACATGCTCTTTTATTTCAGTCAGAGCAACAGGCTACCTTTGAAACAAAAGATCCACTCATTATTTAATTTTAATGGTTTTTTCCCATTTTTTTTAATCCTGCCTTTGTTATCTTTATAAATGACTCAACATAGCGAACAAATCTAATATTCCTTCCTCCTCCTTTTTTCCCTGTAACAACCCATTGAGGTGAGTAGAGGTGAGAGAGAGTGACTGGCCCAAGTTACCCAATTGGCTTTCATGGCTAAGGCAGGATGAGAATTCACAAGTCAGTTTCCTAGTTTCTAGACTGGTGCCTTACCACTAGACCAAACTAGTTGTTCACTTTTTCTCCAGAAACTCAGAGCAGTTTTATTATATGTTAAAATACATGTCCCTGTCTGTGATGTATAAGTACCAAAGCATTTCAGAAATCGTCTTTTGTGTGATAAAATAACTAGGCACACATGGATAAAATAGAGTGTTCCTTCCCACTCCCTCCAACCTCTTGCAGCTGCTTTTGATTTAAATCAATAACTGGCTTCACACATTGTTCTGGTCCATAATGTTGTTTGGTTGCTTTAGATTTAGTGGTGATATGTGAACACAGCTGTTGTTTGTAAGACATGATGTATGGTTCAGCATTATGACCAGGCTACTAAAATTTGTTTAGGAAACCATGGTTAATCTGATAGGCTAACCTAACTGTGTTAATTTAACACTGCCAATAAATGAGGAGATACCAACTAGGTATCTTATATAGTTTCAGTATCAGGATTTACAAATACAAGTAGTCTCAGGATAGAAAAGGGCCTGGGTGCTGACTGTTTGCAACTGCTAGAGCTTTTCAGTATATCATCCTTGATCTAAAAGATTGATTCTACCTCCTGACTGCTATAATTCAACTAAAGATAATGATATGAGAAATCTGACAAGAGAAACTGCTAAACGGAAGCTAAAATGCTGAAATAAGTTGGGGTAGTTTATATTCTATATTTTTTAGAGACCCTCAGTGGTTTATTTTTAAAGCAGTCAAATACAACAATAGAAGAACGGTGCAACAGCATAACCACTATAAATGGAATAGCACTAAGACAAAATCAGAGGAGGCTGGAACTGAGGGGTCTCAATTAAAATAAATAATATTCTTGATATTGGTGCTGAAAGATCTTTGTTTTGTTGCACATATTCAGATGTATGGGGTTTTTTTCTACAACATGGTTGTCCAACTTTTTGGCTTGTGTTGGCTGCATTGAGTGAAGAAGAATTGCCTTGGGTTGCATGTATAATGGATTGTATAGATCATGTATATAAAGTCACATAATGTTAAACGTTTACAATCTTGTGGGGTTGCATTACTAGCTGTTGAGACCCACATGTGGCCCATGGGCCGTGAGTTGGACATGCCTGTTCTAAAATATTTTCTAGGGAAAAGATTCTATGTCCTGACATGCTACCCTTATTAGTGAAAAAATATTGTTTAAATGTGTCTCTGTTGCTTTTACATTTGGTAGTGATATTCATCCCTGCTTTATAAAAGTTAATTGAGAAAGTCATGAAAAAGAAGTCATTCTTATTTTTGTATTAATCTTGTTAATGAGTCTTATAATATATAATGCTCTGGTCTTTTGTCTAACCTTGCATATTAGTAATGAATCTGAAATGTGGACTCAAGACGAAACTCAATTATATAAGTTGAAGCAGTATTTGATAAGTGCCTTTGATTTTCAGAGCCATATCAGCATGCAGGATGCAAACAAATCACAATAAGAACCAATCTGTTATAAAGAATCTAACTTTCACCATAATTTTATTTGGGAAATAGTGGAAAACTCTGATTTTAAATTATAAAAACTACACTGCATAAAGCTTCTACACTGCTTTTAAGCATTGGTCAATAGTGGGTTGACTTTTCTTGGAGCTAGTCACTTCTTCCATTTAAATATTTTCTTGCTACTCTCAATCCCTCAATTTTCAACACAGAGTTTATGTCTCATCTACATGAATAATGAAGATAAAATAAAATCAGGGCTTGGGCAAAAAGAGTGCATTGTGTCTATATGTTTTTCATGGAAGGAAGGGAGAAGTTTCAAATCTGGCGGAGTTGGTGGGAACTGTTGCCAGGAAAGCTTGGGTTACTGAGAGAAGGGGGTGGTGGTTAATTTTTTAAAGCTTCAGTTATGCATTTTCCAGGCCATAAAAAACCATAGCACTCATACGGGTAGAAAAGAATCCTTTGCTTCTTTTCTTTCTGTGCTTCTTCGGTTTTTAAAACTGAAAGATGTGTTTAGAATGGAACATGCTGTTTTCTGTCCCCTTCCGACACATACATTCAACTGTGACATGCATATTATGAAGAGTAAAAATGGGTTTTTGCATCCTTTTCTCTTTCTGGAATCATGCTACTTCAAGGCCTTTCTACTGCTGACATTTTCTGTTTGTTTTACAGTCTTCATGTTAATATATCAAATCCGGTCATAAGACAGCACAGAAAGACAAATAACATTTGTTTAGCTAATGTTGCTTTCTTAAGAATGAAGTTACATTTCAAAAAGGACTTTCTCTTTTTAAGTGAGAAAGAGAGTTGTGCAACATACTTTATTCAATGAAGAAAAGTATGACTGTTTGGAGTGGCCATGTGTTTTAACATACATGTACAGAGTAGTAAATGTTAATTTTCCCTTGCATGATGTGATATAGTTGGGTTTGGCTTAAATATTTTGTTCCTAGGGTAGAAATTGCCTAGAAATAGACCACAATATTTTAAAGTATTTTTTGAAAACTGATTTATAAAAGGTAGGAACTGGGTATAAAATCCAGTTAAAATGAAGTAAAATTAGTTTTTGAAATCTCATTTCCTTGATCCAATAATATTGTGTTGTGTTAAAATGAATACTATGATTGTAAATTGGTACAATTAACAGTTTGGTTACAATAACCGAAGAAATATTGTCTGTAACAGGGATGTCAAATCCAAGGCCCGTGGGCCGGATGCGGCCCGCAGGCTGCTTAGGTCTGGAAACAGTGAAGGACCAGTTCACGGTGCCTGTTCCAGTGAAAATGGAGCTCGGGAGGGCCATGTACAGCCCTTCCGAGCTCTGTTTTTGGCTGTGACGGCCTCCTGCAATGTTCTGACAGTGAAAACGGAGCTTGGGAGGGCCACATGAGGCCCTCCCGAGCTCCGTTTTTGCTGGCAGAGCACTGTAGGATGCCGTTGCAGCCAAAAATGGAACCTGGGGGGAGTGCCCCCAACTTGAGTGACATTGAGCTGGCCACACCCATCCCAGCCACACCCAGCCAGCCCCCGAGGTCTAAAAGAACCCTGATGCAGCCCTCAGTGAAATCGAGTTTGATGCCCCTGGTCTATAATGAAGGTAGAGATACGGCTTATGTTCAGAATGGTTGTAAGGATGTGGCATTAGACAGGCTTTAGAAAAATAAACGGAATATGCTCTACTTCCCTCTATTTACACTGATAATAAGAACTTCTAAATTCTGTTTAGTAAGGGTACATTTTGTATATTATGTCAAACCTTAGTAAGATTTCTGTAGTTTATAATCTTCCTTCATTAGGGATAGTTTATATAGTAAGACTAGCACTTCTGGACTTCTGTGTTATCTGTGACACAAATATATTGTGGCAAGCTGCAAGTCAACTTCACTTTCAGATTAGCAAAGGCAAAGTTAATTTTGAGAATGGAAAATGTAACATAACATGTATGGTGAAAAGACACAATTCCTTCCTATCATTATGAAAGTATCAGGCTGTAATTTTAAACATGTAGTTGAAAACAAATTATATTATAATTATTGAGATCAAACTCAAAGTAAAAATGTTCAGGATTAACATGCAATAATCTTTGCTCTAAAACTGAATAACACATGATAATTACCAACAACTACCTTGCATTATTCATAATTTTTCTTACCTCAAATTGCACAAGTATATGTGCTTTTGAAATCATTCATTCAGAAATCTTCCATGACAGCAGGCCCTATTCATCAAATTCAAGTAAGAAATCGTTACTGAGAAACATGAAGTGCTTAGTTTCTTCTGATCATTGTATAATAAACACTCATGATGAATATAGAAAGAAAATTGAGGTGGTGTAAACAGTTTGTTAACTTACCTGATTCAGAAGGCAGATCTAGATGGATAAATCTTTTGGTCTTGCTTGCTCTCATAGTTGATCAGTTTAATCTTTGTGTTCTTTCTGTCTTGACATTTATAACATTTATTAAAATGAGAATCGTCACCATATTTATATGCCCAAAAAATAGAATTGATTTTACCTAGAGGTCACATTTCAAAAGAACTTTTTTTCCACTTCTTGAGAGAAACCACTCTCTTGTCTTCTCAAAGAGAAGCATTTACATCTTCTGTTCTTCCCAGAGAAGGAGATTTGAAAGAAAAGAAGAAATATCTGAAGATAGAAAATCAGGCTGACAAAAACAGAAAAATCAAGAATTTCTCACAGGGAGCCCCCAAGACAAAGAGTTGACCACTTTATCTTAACCTTAAAACTGGCCACTCAGATTGGAGAATTATCTGTCCAGTAGTGAGAAGAAGGCTTTGCGATATTCAGTTTATGCATATTTTTGTATTTAATAAACTGTCCCCAAGAGCTCGAAAAAACAACAGAATTATGTAGTAGACAATGCACAAAGATAGGGGAAATGTACTGAACTCAGTATTGAAAACCATAACTAATAAGCTACACTTTGGGGTGACATCCACTCAGTAACAGCAGGATAACACTGGGAATTTCTTGCTTCCCTGAGTGACCAAGGGACCCACACCTAACATTTTTCTCCCATATCCCATCAATAATCCCAGATGACAGTGGAAAAAAAATCAGTGATAAGTGCAAAAATATTTTTATTTATTAAAACAAATGTATATATTTATATAACTATATTTTGGAAAAGAAGAAAGAGTGCCAATCCAGGAGATCATAAGATAATGGCAAAAAGTGTGAGCAGCCACAGGTACACGGGAAAGGTACAGGAACACTGAAAAGCCCTCTAAATTAGTTTAGAGAAAACAGAATCTAACTGCACTCCTCTTTCCATGAGCAGAAATCTGATGCCCTTCTTTGAACATTTTTTATTCAAAGGTGTAATAATAGAGGGATATGTAACTCTGTATTCTAAGAAGTAACCAACAAGAAAGAATCTTCCATTTCAAGGAACACTTGTAGTCCTCCTTATTTCCATGAATTACTTAGCAGACTACAGATCATAGCAGATCAGTCTACCTGGCTTGTGTGGTTTATCTGCCAACTTGGTTAATGTAGGGAGTATGGTTGAGTTTCAAAGCATCCAGTCACCCATCTGTTGTGAAAGTGTATCATATTTTGGAGTTCATGGACATCTTGGCAAGAGCAAATAAAAATAAGTAAAGGATTGAAAAAGCTACCGAGGGACGTGACCCATTTCATTCATCAAAGTCTTTGAACATGACAGCACTTTTTCTGACATACTTAGAATCCATATCCAGCCAGTGGAAACAGTCCTGAGATAGGGCCTGACCCAGAACAAGTTTCCTCAGCTTCTCGCATTTAACAATTCATCTGTTAAATGTGTGTAGCTGATACACAAACCTATTGCTTAATATTTTGTAACATTCACAGGCATTATACTCCTATTTATGAACATAAGCTGAACTGGATGAAGTGTGCTCTTTGCTATGTGTTCCTGAGCATGGCATTCCCTATACATATAAAAGCCTAGCATTGTAAGGGAGTGTTGAAGCAATTGAATCAACCCTCCTGTTCATATCAAACACTGTAGCTGGTTTAGGATTATTCAGTAAGAAAGTTTTGCTCATTGCTCCAGATATGTGGCTAAAAAAGCCCTACTGGGGCACCTATAAGTGAATTCTATCTGAATATACTTTTGGCTCTAAGAACCAGCAAAAGATTCTGTGATGGAGAACTGTAGTCTAGTGGCTGCTTCAGTGGGGAAACTTTTTTTTAAGGAAGTCTTTGATGTGGAGTTAGCTGGAGACTTTTAGTCTACCATACCTGAGTACCATCTAAGATTGTCAGCTGACTTTCCAAAAGTGTTGGGACTTGGGCCCTGATCTAGACTCACTTTCAGTCAGGAATCCCAAGATTTGTCAAAACTCCATTGCCTTTGCTTCCTGGCAAAGCCTGCCATTTGGCTTCTTTGTGGGCAGCTCCTGAACAAGCCATTTGCCACAGATATGTGTGCAGTGGCAAGGTTATATACTTTGAGAGTAGTGATTTTACAACATCACTGTTGTAACCATTAATCACTGGAAACCATTAATCTTATTCTCACATTGCTCTTATATAGAAGACTTTACATGCAGTTGAATTGCTCTCAAAGTTTTTTTTTCTGAAGCTGAATTTTGCTTTATTTCTGTTATGCTAAAGACAATGTAACAAAAAAAAAGAATTTTTATGGACTATTGTGATTGTCAGAAGTGCTTCTTTTTCTTTGAAATTGGATTGCTCCACACTTCTCATATTGGTTGTGGATCTTTATGCAGCTTCGCTTCAGATAGTCTTCTTGTTGTATTTTTTTAAAAATGTATATGATTATATTACTTCGTTGATTTAAAAAAAAAGTATTTTTTTAGTGCAAACTAGCTGTTGAACTAAATTAAAATCTATATTTGAAAGGACTTATTCACTTGTAAGTATATTTAGGATTACATAACATTTGTTTTAAAATTCAAAGCAGCTTTAGGATAAGAAGAGATGCTTTCATTTTAGGATTTGGTATAAATCCTAAATTTTTAAATGTAAGTCTTTAAAAAGACTTAAAAGGGAAGCTTTTGTCAGCATAATGCATTGTAAGGACAAAGTGATACGTAAATATATGTTTAAATCATCATTTGCCATGATGTTTGATAAGATGAAATTTGAACAAAATTTAAACACTTTTATTTGCTTGTTTTTCCTCTTTAGTAACATTTAATTAGTTCTAAAGTTTATTACACTAGATCTAGACTCATCTATAGAACTTTCTGGATGAAACAACCTCTCAGGGTGGACAGTGAGGCTGCTAAACTGAATTTTTTTTTTAATTTTCACTGACAAGTTGTGCTGTTCATTCTTCATTTTGCAGCCATTATATTCCACAGGCAACATATCTTATGAGACAAATATAACTCCATTAGTCAGCTTGCGTGGGTTGCTGATATAGAATGCAGTCAGTAATTTCTCCTGGTGAATTTAGAAACAATCTTTTGCATCTAGTTAAACTGCCATAAGGAAATGGCAACCTGGGCAGTTTTTAGATAGGTGCATTTTCCCATTTTGTTTCAAAAGCCAAAAGTCATAATAAAAACGTAGCAAGAGGAAAATGTAGCATTTTGAGGAAAAATTCTCCTGAGATGAAATCCCTATTAAATGAAAACTTTCAGAGGTGTGAGTTGTAGAGGCTGATATTGGCACAAGTAATTAGAATGTAGTGTGATTTTTATTGATAAATAGGGTCAGGCTGCTTGCTGAAATATACACACACACACACACACACACACAATACTTTGAAATTGTACTAATGTGTATGAATACTTTTTATCAGAACATAAGAGGATAGGAGATTGACGTGAGAGCCAGTTTGGTCTAGTGGTTAAGGCACCAGGCTAGAAACCAGGAAACTCAGTTCTGTTCCCACTTTAGGCCTGAAAGCCTATTGGGTGACTTTGAGTCAGTGATTATTTCTCAGCCCGACCTACCTTACAGGGTTGTTGTGGGGAAAATAGGAGAAGGAAGAAGTACAGGTAGTCCTCAACTTACGACCACAATTGAGCCCCAAATTTCTGTTATGTCAGAATTTGTTAAGTAAGTTTTGCCCCATTTTACGACATTTCTTGTCGTAATCACATGAAGGAAATCACATGAAGGATATTACTGAGATACTTCTATCAAAGAATAGGCCTTTTGGTCATGGTTTTGTTAAGTGAATCACTGCAGTTGTTAAGTTAGCCACATGGTTGTTAAGTGAATCTGGTTTCCCCATTGATTTTGCTTCTCAGAAGGTTGCAAAAAGTGATCACATGACCCTGGGACATAAGAACCATCATAAATATGAATCAGTTGCCAAGCATTTGAATGGTGATCGCAAGACCATGGGAATGCTGCAAAGGTTGTAATTGTGGACAACAGTCATAAGTCACTTTTTTCAGTGCCGTTGTAACTTTGAACGGTCACTAAATGAGCTGCTGTAAGTTGATGACTATCTGTGTTTGGTATGCTGGCCCCTTGAGTTAGTTATGAAAATAATAAAAGGTGGGATAACAACGAATATGGCTTGGATCATGTATTATATTTGCCAAATTTTACAGTTGAGCGCTTGAAAAGCTACAGAAGTTATGTTCCATATATCTTCATAGGACTAGTTATTCCTTTGTTAGCTACAGGAAAAATGAATAGTATTTTATACTAAACAAATAAAAGAGAATATGCAAATAGAAAAAAATGCAATTTCGTGTCGAATACAGATGAAACTGGCAGAAGCAAAATGAACTCTTTTCATGTTGGATGCAAAAGCCTAACATTACAATAATGTAGACAAATTCTATAAATGTTATGTAACAATATGATTCATCCTGTTATCTGTTAGGTGAGTGGGTTTTCTTAGCTTGTGAGCAAACAAGGAGAATAGACAATTATCAATATTAAGAAATCACATGAAGGATATTACTGAGATACTTCTATCAAAGAATAGGCCTTTTGGTCATGGTTTTCAGATATTGTTAGAGAAAGAAAGGAAAGAAATGACATTTGACTGACTATTGCTTTATAGATATAAATGCTACATTTGGTCCGAGAACTTTGCATTACTTATCTCTAACATAGCATGTGATGCATTTGGGAAAATGGCAAAGTTGTTGGACTGTGACCTTATAAATTTATGCTATAGAATAGACTATCGAAGCTATGATTTAGGTTATAAGTAGTGCAGATAGTCATCTGTTCCTACAGTGCACTTTCCTGTTGTTCAAGGATCAAAGGCTATGTTCCCTATGATTAATTTCACCTTTACACACTTTTTTATCACTTAGAGATTTCAAAGTTTAAAGGTATAGTTAGAAATTTTCACTCTTCTAAGAACTTCTGCATGCTCCAATGTTTTTGTATTCCCAAATTAGAATGAATTCTTGCCATCTGACAAATAAACTTGTGAACATGAGAAACCATTGAAATAGCTCATTTTATCTAATTGCTACTACAGCGTATCTGACATTTTAGTTTTAAACAGACAGTATTTATTGGGTCAAAAATATTTGGGGCATTATAGTGCAATTGTGGGGACGTAGTAGGATAAATTCTGCAATTTGTCTCTAATAGAGGTCCTACGATTTATCACAATTGTATTTATTCTTTGAAAAATTCCTAGGTTTTCCAACCATTCTGAAATGAATTTAGAATTGCTACCTATAAGTAAGAAAACATATACACATTGTACCTTTGAAGTGATCTATATTATAATTCAGTGGTGGTTAACCATTTTAGCACCGGGTGCCCAAAGCGCATGCATATCCCCAGAATGCAACGCATGGGTGTCCCCGTGCATGCTTCCTGCCCCCGTGCATGCAACCCACGCCCCTGCGCATGAGTGGCAGAGACCCGAAGACCAAATGGCTTAGCTAGGGCGACGGCTTGTGTGCCCACAGAGAGGGGCACGCATGCCATAGGTTCGCCATCACGGTTATAATTCTTTAGAGCTATGTTTGTAAAACTATTTCTTATGCAAGAATTTTCAGAAGAAACTAATTGAAGGGAATGTAACTTGGCTTTTTGCATGACCTCGGATGGCTATCTTTGGCTAACAAAGGAGTAAAATAGTTCAAGAACTACCTTCTTGTATGCAAAGTAAGTTATACTTTTGAAATGTAGTTTGAGTACTTACTAAACTTCTCCATCAGGGATATCCAAGGTGCTGCAGTAACATTTACCAAGAAGTCAATTTCAAAATAAAATTATTATAATCATCTTTATTTGCGGGAAGGAGTTTAGCTTAACCTACTGTACATACCCAGGGTGTTTATATACACTGATTATGTATGTGCCCAATCTTTTTTCCCATCATTCTGAAAAGTTCTTTGGGTGGTTATTGGAAATGGCTCTATAGCCCATTAGAATCTGTTGATGCAATATTTTAATCCAATTGGAAATGATAATAAATTCCATAGAATGTATTAGAATGTTGGAATGTAGGACTATCTATATTCCATGTATGTAGTCATTTGTTCTACAGATATAATATGTGTCACTTTCGCTTTGTACAATCCACTTTTATATTAATGAATTGTGAACATTGTCTCCCAGATTTCTTCTCCTGCTGATATGTCTGGTGGTATAAGAGTTTTTCTTTACTTTGTTTGAATGCAAACAAATTCGGTAAGATGAAGACATAGAGTAAAAATAAGAGAATGAAAATTAATAAGAGAGGAATATAAAGTTACTTAGGAAAAAAATCAGATGAAGTTAATTGGTTTAGTATTAATTCTCATGAAAGAGATTTTGGGGCGATAGTTGATTATGAATAATAATGTCAGTGAATATGGCTTTAAAAAAGTAAATTTAGAAGTATAGTATTTAAATTAGAGTAAGAAATTGTTTCACTTTATTCTACAATAGTCACAGTTCACCTCAAATAGTGTGTCCATCACCAGAACAAATATGATTTAGACAAACTAAAACAAAGTTGGAGAAAGATAACAATGGTGATTTGGAGATTAGAAATTAAATCCTGCAAAAAAAATGGAAAAGGAATTGCTTAGACTTGAGAGGAGAATGCTAAGCGAGTATTATAGCAGTTTTCAAAGAATTTATGGGGTATCACACACAAAAATATGAAATCCTGTTCTTTGCCATTGCAGAAGCCAAAGATAAGAGTAAATCTTTTCAATTAGTGATTTAGAACAGAAGTAACATTAACAGCAAGCAGGATAGTAATGGAACCATCTTTAAAGACAGTGATTCCCATTCATGGAATATGTTTGAGAGGTTGCTGGACTACCATCTGTTGTAGATGCTTTTATTTGGATTTGCATATGGGATATAAGGATAGATTTGATGGCTCCTTTCATTTACGATTCCTTACAGTTATTTTACATCAAATTCTGTAAGTTTGCCGAAACACATTTTAAAATATAGACTATAAGTGGAAATAACAGTTGCTCCTTTTCCCACATTTTCTTCACTCATCTGTATTTTTCAAGAATATACAACATTGTTTCACCTGAAGGCTTTTCAATTGTAGAAAGTAACCACATACAATTATTTATATTTCTAACTGCTCATTCATGCTTGCTTTCCTGGACTGGGTGAAAATACGTAAAAATATGCAGCCCATATAAAACAATAAAAGCAACAGCATTACAGACATTGAATAACAATAACAATAGAGCTAATAATAATACAATACTAGAGTATGCCTTGAGACAAACTCAGATTCATGCCATTTTCTTAGTAGCATTGTGGAAGTATCTTCTAGAAATTTGTCACCGTCACGGTCTTCTAGACATTTTTTATTAAACTTTCTTGCCTGCCATTTCAATGTGGAATTTACAGATAGTTCTGATCCAAGTACCTGCCAAAGTCAACATATTACTTCAAACTAGCAACAAAACGATAATCAGTAACTAAATTGTTTCCTAAATTTTTTGCATTTTTTTTTTACGTGTACATAGCCCACTCCCAAAAACAGCAGTCCATAATAACCAAATAAGCTGTTTGGATTCATGGTAGAATTTCAAATAGTACTTGAATTCATTCAATTTTAATAAATGATGTTCAGATAACAAAAAAATCAATGTTTTTGGTTAGAAATGCTGGGTACAACAGGAATTATATCAAAGTGGAGTATAAACCTTGTTAGGTGGAGATATATACTCCATATATACATATACATACATACATACATACATACATACATACATACATATACATATACATACATGTATGTATGTATGTATGTATGTATGTATGTATATATCTCCACCTAACAAGGTTTATATTCCACTTTGATATAATTCCTGTTGTACCCAGCATACACACACACACACACACACACACATCTTCATCTTCTTATCCTTTGTATCTTTCATACTACTCTTGTTCCAAGCAATTGAAGAATTTGAAGGCCTTGTTACCAGCTCATTCACTTGCAAGAACAAGAGTGTTTGGCATGCCACACCTGCTCTGAAAAAGTTCTTTAGCTTTGTTATGCCTGTGTTCCTCTTGCTGCACAGAGCACTCTTTAGTGCTGTTGAAATATATTACATCATAGGCATTCAATTTCAAGTTAGTGGGAAAGCCACATTGAATTGGATGTTGGGGGTGCTGGGGAAGTCATTTGTTATATAAACCCTAACCCTTCCAACTCTTGTTATTCTGTCTTCTGTTGGCTTCAGAGGGCCTGGAGCATTTGTAGTAGCACAAGAACATTACAACAGGGAGAGAGCCAATGTTTTCTCTTATTTGTTTTGGTGTACAAATAAATGTAAGATTTACAGAAGTTTGATACGTTTATTTCTCCAAAATATCAAAGAAAACATTGTAGTGTTGAAACCGCAATTTGGGTGCCAAATTTTACTGGTATCAATAAAAAAAATATTTATAAATTCTTTATTGCATAAGGGAAATAGTTACTTGCATAGTGAAATATCAATACATCTGGTTTTACCACTGTGTATAATGTATACTATGCTAGAATTGTTTGCTCAAAAATTAGCCTCATCAAATGCAAAAAAAAAAAGCTTACTTCTAGGTAAAAAAAGCTTACTTCAAGTATATGGTTGTTATTTAATGTTTCTTGTAGCCAGCTAAGAATCTTTATGTTTTTGCTTTTAGATTTTTCCCTCATTCTTCCTTGCAGAAATCAACTATCTAATAATATATTCTTAGATAACTTTGCATGTATAGCATATTTGAAACCTCCCTTCAGATTTCCAGTAATTTCCAATTATTCAAATTTGAGAACAGTGAAATATTGTCATATGCCTTTATCTTTCCTTTAAGTACTAAGTAGTTAATTTAGAGTTATATTTTTATATCATTGTCTTGCTGAATCATCCAACCACTTTTCACCTTCAGTTCCTTCACTGACTGACATCAGCTTAAAGATCAAAAAAATATCTATTAGAATTGTTCCTAAATTGGACAGATTGGTGAAACAACCACAGATCCCTATAAATATGTGCTTTAGAGGATGCTGGAGGTGTGTGTCACAAGTCCACAAGATTTTTGCAAGGGAGAGTTGTCAGAAGAAAACAATTTCTCAGCTTAACTAGCCATCCAGATTTATGATGTAAATTTAAATATATATGTACCTAAGAAACTGATCTTTCTAGTGCTACAATGTCCCCAGGGATGCAAACAAAGCTCTGTTTTGGAATTGAATCTGAAATCTTTTGCATATAAAATATACTACCATACAAATCATAAAAGGAATATGAGTGAAAGGCTTGAAGAAGAATTGTTGAACAGTTGCTACCAAATCACTCATCTGATGGTGCTTATTAATGTTGACTGCCAATAGCATGGACCACAAGTTCCTCACCCTTCATAGGGCATTTCATTTGAGCTATTTTTAACCTATTTTAATATACAGTAATTGGAGTCACTGTAAAGCTGAAATTGACAATATAATCTGTTCATAATGGACTTACTTAGATTTGAAAGTTTACTTTGAACTGTTTGGTGTAGTGTGTATTTCCTGGTGTGTGGGAAGTTCATACAAAGAGTGACTCGGACTCTGTAAACAGACATAAAGATAGAAAGGTAGGTGTAATCTGGATATCTGATTACCCTTATACTTCCTTGACTAACAAAATACAAAATACGATATCGTTTATCTAAATTGCCCAAAGAAATAACATTGAATGTTTGCATAACTAGGAGTTATAACTAGGAGTGCCACTATTTTAATTTTGAGACAGCTGGTTCTTAAAATCACTTCTGTCTCAATCCTTCTAAACCCCAAATGAAGAATTAATAAGTGTAATATATGCTGATTTTCACATCTTCGGTTCATATGGGAAATTAAAATATTTTAGCAGGGGTGCTTGTTTTCATCCCATCAAGCTCCTCCTTCATGCAGATACTATTACACAATATTTCTTGATGAGCTCAGCTTTGGGTGACTACATTTTCTGGTATCATAGGTTGAGAAGGTAATTGGGATTATAAAGGGAGACAGGAAGGGAGGAGGCAGTTTTATTAGTGTCGTGTGGGTGCGTCATTACAGGAAACATGGGGAACGATGGCTGAGATAGGCAACCACACTGAAGATGTTGCTTGTGGATTTTTCTATGACCTGCACTGTATGGAGCATATAGAAGTGAAACAAACAAGTGAATAATCAAGCCATTGGAAAAAGCCAGGAATTCGCAGCATGGTCAGGTGCATGCCAGGGTTCACACATCAGATTTAAGTACATGAAGCATGAAAATCACAATCTAGCCACAATATGAAAGTTAAGTGTTAAAGCTTCTTGGACTTTACCTATGGTACAACTGTCATCTATTATAACGTTTAGATGAAGGTGACCCTGCTGAGTAGAACTTTGCTATTAAATAAGTCCATACTCAAAGAGAATGTTTATTCTTGCATCGTATAGTATTTGGGGGCACATGTTTCTTAAAACCTGGCAAGTTGTTGGACTTTTCTTCTGACTTGGTTTGAGAAATCCTCTGCTTGTAGCCCAGACTTGCATATCCCTACTTCTGGTTTTGGCCAAACAGAATGTAATAAAGATACAATGATTTGTCCTTGGTCTTTGATATCTTTTACCCATAAAATCAAGATAACTTAGTAGCAGGTGGAAAAACCTGCTGCTTCCCTGCTTTATTTGGTCAGATTGGCATGACTGAGAGAGAAAAATACAGTAAACTGTCCATTTAACAAACCACAGTTTAACGAACTTCAGTAACATTTTTTTTCCTTTTGGTCTTTACTTCCATTAATTTAGGCTTTTTAAAATCAGAGATTTATTACAAATAGCATCCATATCTGTTAAGTATTGTTACCATTGTCTTGTTTTCCCATTTCAGCTGTAGCATTCAAGAAATGCTGGTGATGGTGAGGATGCCTGTTTTGATCCTTGATTTTAACACTTTCCAGTCTGACACAGTGCAACAAAATAATAGAAAAAAGAAAATAATATGATTGGTAAAAGTGATTGATACATTTAAAAATAATGTTCCATTGTTACTCTCAATTTTCCCATTCAAGCTGAACTTTAATATCAAGTGTCTGACAATGAAGCTGCATATGTTGATTTGGTAATCATGTTTTATTGTTAAAATGTTAAATTTGTGAATTTAGAAGCTTGTTAACATTTTAACAAGCTTGGCTAATGGAAGAGGGTATCAGAACTTGCACCTTATATGTTTTTTATCTGAATAAATAACTGCATATAAATAGTAAGTGGATTCAAATTTACAGAAAAATGTGCTTAATTTTAACCATGTCAATATTGTTCACTTAAGGTTCACTGACGAATATTATTTTGTCCAGGGGTGCCCAATTTGGATATAACTCTGTTTATAATAGTAATAAAGAGTTTGGAAAATTAAAAATACCCTCAAGAAGCATTTATTCTACTTTAGTTGCTTAGAAAAATAGACTATAATCCAATTTATATGTGTCAAGTATAAAGATTGTCTTTACAATATGAGTGAGAAATCTAGGGTGTGGAGATTGAGATAACTTCTAAGTAATGTAGAGAAAGATAAGGAATGAGGTGTGAGAAAGAACACAAAAGAAAATTAAGATCATCCTGTATCTCCCTTAAAGAAAACGATGTTGCAACAGATAATAGGAAAGAGGACATGACCTCAGTTACTAGCCAAAAAAGAAGGGAAATATTTCATACTGCTTCTATGCTCCAGTCGTTTGTGGAGGAGTTGGCTTTGCTGTTTGATTTGTGTAAATTGCTCAAGGTCCTTGGGATCGAGTAGAATATACACCAGCTAGATAGGTATTGATTTTGTCCTATGCATTTAATCAACTTGCTCATTATTGATGGCTTTCCTTGCTTAGCCAAGCTCACAGAGCAGATGAAATGGAAGAACATTTGGCTAAGAGAGTCTGCCAATTGATTGATTGATTGCTAAGATTTATAAGGCTGTTCAGTTCGAACAATGTGACTCTGAGCAGGCACATAATTAAATAAGAAAATAAATTAATAAATAAACTATAGAGGCACAAAGGAGCTCTATAGAGGGGGATAGGAACTGATCTCTTACTACGCATAATATTAACTTTTTTTTTACTTTACATTATTAAGATTTTAAAAATCTTCCTGTGTCTCCACCTCTGTATGTGAATCAAGGAAGTGTTAGCAGTCCCTGATGAAGCAACATATCATTTAGTGCCCAAAAGGGGATAGTTGTTTGAAGTGCAAGTTAATAGAAATGTGCTGTTTTTTGCTGCATGTTGCATGCAGCCAGTACATCTGTGTATGTGGCCTATGATGTTATTACCTGAACAAGGAAGTTTCCCAACATATGTACTCAAGATACGTTGGAATTTCAATTCCCAGAATTCTCAGTCAAGCTACTTGGAGTGTACAAATTACAAGAATTACTCCTAACAATTATAGTTGATTGAGCAAAAATAGTGATTAACCAAACAAATCATAATACATCAGCTTGTGCATATTGCTAAGCTTCTCTAAATCATTTTTCTAAACATTCTTTCAGAGAGCCCTATTAATTTTTGGCACTCTTCTAATAATACTTTTACATGATTGTTCCTAGTGGCTTACATATAAAAATGATCACAACTTTGGCCAACAGTGTCTTATGAGAGCTAGCTTAGTAATTTTTAATCAACTAAGCTTTGACATAAAGAAAGAATTGAATTGATTCAGATAAGGCATCTGAAGTAGTAACTGTGCCAGATCTGTACTGAAAAAGGAGATAAACATGGGTGGCCAAAAACTTACCTTTTCATAGGTGAATGCGAATTTGTATTAAGCCAAGATTCTGTAATTTGCCACAAGACCTATTTAGGGTAGATAGGAAAAATAGAAAAAGACTAGCTAAGCAGCACTTTTAAAAAATACTTTGTTTTTGTTTTTTTAGAAAATATGTGTTTCTTTCCAAGTCAGGTATAGTTTGATTAGATTTGTCAAGCACTGTAGCCTTTGGTAATGGATAAATGGAAATTTTGTCAATGCACAGATTTTCTAAGTCCTCTCCAAGATTTTTGGGTATGGCACTCAATGTGCCAATAATCACTGGGATCACCATGATTAGCCTTTCAACTTCAATATTCAGATTTAATACTTTGTGATCTTCTAACAAAGACAAATATTCTGTCTTCTGTTCTGCAGTTTCACCAGGTGTGTTATGATGAGCAAGACTATATAAGTTTGTATTTGAAAATCCCACAATATTCCAACCTGATTACTTTCTACTACTTTTTAACTACCTATTCTCACTAATTTTTCATTAATGACTAGTTATAACTTTTACAGAAGTTCTAAGTGAATCATTTTGGCAACTATGTTATGCTATTCTTTATAATTAGTTTGTGTAGTTTTTTTGCACATGCTGAATGCATGATCTATTGTTTCTTCTGCTTCTTTGTGCAGTCTGCACTTTGAATCATTTGATTTTTCAATTCTGGCCTTGATTTAATTAATTTGAATAGCTTTCATTTAATTAATTTGAATAGCTTGTGTCTTGAGCAGCCAAAATCAAGCCTTCAGATTCTTTTTTAATGTTTCAATTATAAGCCATTGCCAGGTTTTATCTTTATTCAATTTCCCCTTGATATTTTGTAGAAATTGACCATGTGTCAGCATTCCAATGAAACCCTCCTTGTCCATTCAGCACTCGGAAACAAAGTTCATCCAAGTAAGAATTTATTGAAGAAGTCATATTGGCACATCTGGGAAAAACCTGAATCTGAAGTTCCAAGTTTTTCCCTCCCCAAGAGAAATTCAAAGATTCACCCTCCTGCTGCCATCAAGGATCACATGGCCCAATCCAACTCCTTCCCAAACGAAGTCCTTCCTTCTGCCATTCCTTCCAGGTGCAGGTTAACGTGTCCTTGACTCTCTGGGGAAGAATGTTGTTGTGTCTAATCTCCCCAGCTCAGTTTGAACATCCCCCCTCCCAATTTCACAGGCACTAATTGTGGCAGCCACAGAGGTCTTCTACAAATATGGCTCCCAAAGCTGATACTCCCTTTATATATTTTTATCAACTAAAGGTGGTAAACATGCTTAATACTCCTATTTTCCACACAATGACAACCCTGTGAGTTGGACTGGGTTGAGAGAGAATAACTGGCCTAAAGTCACCCAGCCAGTTTTCATATTTAAGGAAGGACTTGTCATGATTCCATCAGATCCCAGTTCAGAGGAGGAGAGTTGGAACTGGGACCATCCAATGGGGAGGACATGGTCCTCTCCAAATTAGTGGAAAGACCAGGGGCTGAGGACAAGGCAATCCCAGGGCCATCTGGCAGTGAGGTGAGGGGAGCAGCTGACTTGGCAGACAGCCGACTACAGGAGCAGAGCAGCTGCAGAGAGCCAGCAGAAATGACAGACTCCAGACCACTTCCAATGAGAAACAGCTCCCTCCCCCATCCAATCCCAGATGAGAAGAGCAGAGTGAAGAGAGGCATAGAGGAGGTCAGCAAGGCTGCTTGTGAGGAATCAGCCCCACTCTTCCTCACAAGGAACAGCTGGGGAAGGGTGATTCAACTGGATGCTGGGGGAAGGCGTGTTTGTTGGGAACACCTGCCCATTTTGATGTGCCCTTCCTGGCTTCCCTGGATCTAATTCCTTGAATTTCGGACTGTGTTTTTGGACTCTTGTGGATTTGGACTTGGCTCTCAGACTTCCTACTCTTGGACTGTGTTTTGGTTGCTTGGAATTCTGGACTTGTTGGTATTATTACTCCCCTCTTGCCTCATGGGTCAGCTGGGACTTAGTTTGTGAATCCAGACTGAGGAAAAACTGAGGGCTGGGGCGGAGCTTCACCAGCACCATTGGTGGATCATTTGTCACTGTAATAAGTGAGCAATAAACAGACCCTCCTTAACCTCTGCCTTGACTGCATAACTTGGGTCAGAACAGAACTAAAATATACAGCCTCCTAGTTTCTAGGCCAGCATCTAACTCATGATATCACACTTCACCTTTATACCAAGCAATATATTAGATTATAAATAAAAGCCTTTTGCACAGGTGCAGCCATCTATATTTCTACCACCATTATTTTCTATTCCACAGGAAGAAAACAAATTATCATCATGAGGTTTGCATATTGAACCAAAATCAAACCCACTTGCAAATTTTAAAATCTATGCTCTAACTCAATATGAATACAGTGAGGCCGGTGATACACCTATTTACATTATTGGAGAATTCAGCCAAAGTACTAGTTTGTATTTATAGTAGTGAGTTACAGATCAAGAATTTTTCATGGCTGAAATTATGCAGTGAATGATTCTGAGTAAAGCGTTGACATGAGGGATCTGTTATTAAGACAGCCAACAAGAGGAGAGGAGGCAAACGTTGCTGGATAAACAGCAAAACAAATTATGAATTACTCGCCTAGCTGGATTGTTTAACCATAATTCAAATGTGCAAAGTGCTTTAGTAAATGTGTGATTTTTAAAAGACAAGAATGAGCTCAGCAGGATCCAGTTTTGAGTAACCTGGATTATTCCTTGTCTTCATATGTAAATTCAACCTGAAAATATTAATAATGTTTTGTGCTTAATTATTATTTTTATACAGCATTAAACACATTCCTGAGGAAACATCTTAATATTCCTGCTATATTGTGCAACAAATGTGCTTTTGTATGCTAGAGTGATTGCTATTTTTTAGCAAACGCAATCTCTATGAAATACTGTGGTAAACAGTTCACAAAATACTACAGCAAACACTCTCCACATTATCAGATTAGCCATTTCACTGAGCACCACATTAAGCACACTTTAAATACAGAGAAGAGACATGCAGCCTCTTCTTTTCACGGTGTCTCGTTGCCCTTCCTGGGTCCATATTTCTTGATCTCCACTTGACCAACTTTTCCTGTACTCGTCTGCGTGCAAACATCTGCTCAGTCCCTCTTCCAACACAACACCTTATTTCCAGCACAGATCAGTTTTAAGCATGGTAGATATTTTTCATTGGGGGAATGGTAATTCTATCCCCCCCTTTAAAAAAAGCAATTGATAAAATCTATCTTTTGTCTTTTTGCTTGTGGTGGAGAAAGATCAGTTACGAGCTCAGCTGCACAGAAGATATGAGACTCAGAGGGTGATGGTGGAGGCTTTTGAGTTACAAAGCTTTGTTTGGGTTTGCAGGTGTATCTTAATGTCAGCAAAATTACTGTGCATCAAGCCTTCAATGGATTCCTTTTTAATATGCATTTAAGGGGCACAAACACATCTCCATTGCTGACTGTCAAGATTTAACCTGCAGCTCTCTTCAGCTTTTCTTATTCCCCCTTTCTTTTTCCCCTCTTTTTTTCTAACTTGCAATTTGATGTTTGATCATTTGAAGCAATGAGGCGGAGGGTAATTTACGTTATCATGAAGGTATGAGGGGAGCTCGGAACCCAGACGCCAGGACTGTTCGCTTGCTAAAGCAGCATCCTAATGTAATGAGACTCCAGTCAAGTGCAGCTAGTAATGGAGGGGAACGCTTTCCATTCATCTGCCTACCTGAACCTCCATGGAATATGACAATAACTTTAACACAGGAGGAGGAGGGGCAGGCATACAACACTGGGTAATGTTTGGAATATTTCACAGCCCCTATTTCCTCTTGGAAATCTGGCCTGTTTGTTTCAACTTGTTGCATCCTGAAATGGTTCAGTGGAAGAGGTTGCTGAAGATAGATGTATCCCTTTGACCAATGGCTGCCAACTTCGGTCTTAGTTCAACATTTCAGCTGAACATTCAAAGCAAAGCAAAGCAAAGCAAAGCAAAGCAAAGCAAAGTCATTTTGCCATGAACCTCTCTGCTATGCCAATTGTAAATTTTTCCACTGAGAAGTAATGGGAAAAGAATGTGCATATTACTGAGACTTACTGCTTCTTGCTATGGGCATGAAAATTCAACCTGCAGACAAAAATACATAGAAGTGTCATATTGTCACTCTACCTGTTAATTTATTCAATCAATCAGAATAGAGTTGGAAGAGACCTTGGAGGTCTTCTAGTCCAATCCTATTCTCAAACAGGAGACCCTATATCATTTCAGACAAATGATTGTCCCACTCCCTCTT
This sequence comes from Oxyrhabdium leporinum, assembly GCA_032468155.1. Classification (NCBI taxonomy): domain Eukaryota; kingdom Metazoa; phylum Chordata; class Lepidosauria; order Squamata; family Cyclocoridae; genus Oxyrhabdium; species Oxyrhabdium leporinum. Next base: position 164,130 of record JANHFL010009382.1, on the reverse strand, counting down.
CTTAAAAATCTCCAGTGATGAAACACCCACAATTTCTGAAGGCAAGCTATTCCACTGGTTAATTAAGTTCTCACTGTTAGGAAGTTTCTTCTTAATTCCAGGTTGCTTCTATCCTTGATTAGTTTCCATCCATTGTTTCTTGTCCTGCCCTCTGGTGCTTTGGAAAATAAGTTGACCCCCACCTCTTTGTGACAGCGTCTCAAATACTGGAATACTGTTATCATGTCTGTCCCTAGTCCTCCTCCTAGGTTTTGGGTTTGACTGTAGTCAAGATTTCTTCATATTTCTTGAGAAAGATCCAAACATGCCCACAACCCATTTCAACTTTCCTTTGTTGGCCATTTCTTCCCTACTGGTTTATAGCATGCTCTAGCATAATATAGACCAGGGTTGTCAAACTCAAGGCTCACAGGCCGGATTTGGCCCATGCAGCACTTAATTCTGGTCCACAGGGCAGCCATGGAAATGACGAAGGACTGGCATGCCTCTTCCAGCAAAAATGGAGCTTGGGAGGGCTGTGCACTGCCCAGGACAAAAATGGGGCCCTGTGGGGGTCACACGTAGCTCTCCCTGGCTCCATTTTCACTGGCAGAGGGCTAGCAAAACAAACTAAAAGCAAAACAAAACAAAAGGAGAAATGCTTCTTCTTTTGTATTTGAGCACCCAAGAAGGAACAGGAAAGGAGAAAGGGAAACAGGAAAGAAAAAGAAAAAGCA